>VZRE01004195.1:170803-219761 GCA_013396775.1 Cephalopterus ornatus
GGGGGGGAAAAGAAGTCAAAACAAAACGCCCAAAACTTTATAGCTGAAAAATCTTACATTTTTTTTAAGCTATAACGAAAAACTAGACACTTAAAATATTCAATCACCAGAAAGAGTCACTATTTTTTCTGATTCCACAACTTCCTAGAGTGCCAGAAACATTTCATGACATGAAGACCTTTTTTTTTTCCTCTCCCATTTTATTTTCGGTCTCAGTTAATATGTAAGCTCCACTGCTTGGAGTTTTCCATGCTTCTGGCACCCAGCTGCTACTCTGACACTGGCCAGCATATTGAAGCAAAGGAATATTTCTCACTGGTACTTAATTTAGTACTTTTCAATGAAAAAAGCGGACAGCAGAAGTAAACCGCAGATTACTAGGGGGAGGCTGAAATGAGAGACAAGTATCAACGACATCTCTTACTGATAAATGTCTTCTGTGCACACAGCTTACATTTATTTTCACAGCCTCTAAATCATGCAATTTACTGGCTTTAGCTACTACAAACTATACTGTTTCGAATACCGCCAGTACTAACTTGCACAGACCCACTTCTAATCTATAATCTCAATGGCTCATTATAATTGCGTGTAATAAAGTTTGCCTTTAAACTAAGAAACCCAGGCAATTTTTGATGATCCAATATTCTGTTTAAGTAATTTAATGCTGGTACAATAACCAATCTAGTGAATATCATACTGTCATCCACTTTTAAAATTTAAACTATTTGATCCAAATGCTTGCATACATCTCAAGATAAGGAATACATTATGGAATACAATTTAGGAAGTGAACTTTGTGCCTCTAAGTTTTAAGTATAATATTAATGGCAATCTGTATATTAGCTTAAAGGATCTCTATGGGAAGCATGGTCAAAGTATTGTGAATCACAAGAATAATGTATTATTTCAGTTATCTATCAGCCTTATAAACTTCTAGGTATTCCTGTTGGTAAAAGAGGTAAAATGACACCTTGCACCACAAGCTTTATGTGGTATACAAGTTCTTCATTCTATACAACAAAGAAGATATGAATATGTTATGGAAGACAGTGAAATAGTATATACTGCATAATGTCCTATGCTTCTTCGAGATGTAGCTGCCCAGCATAGAACAAAATGTAGAATACAGAACAAATTCTTGCCATTGAATTTGTGAGCATAAGACACTATACAGCAGGTTTTAGTTAGCCAGCTACAAACAAAATCAAATGAAGTTTAAAAGCAAAAGGAACTATTACTTTTTTTCAGAATATTTAGCTCAGTTTTTTAAACAGCATTAGTACTACTTTTTATACAAGCATATATTTTTGTTTTGGTACTTGGAGCAATTTAACACAAACCTTCAATGCTGTCAAATAAATCAAAATGCTAAATCACAACAGTAAAGAAACTGGCCTGGAAAGAAAATCTAATTCAACCCTTTATATTACGCTTTTGTTTGTTCTCTACTATAGTTGATTACTCAAACATACACAAGCACTGCAGTCTTTTCACAGTACTTGGAACTTGGTCTACCTTGTAAACAAAACTTGCATTGAAGTCTTTTAAGAGACTTCCAAATGATGAAATCACAGTAAGGAAAAAAAACACAAATATGTTCTTATCTTTCAATTGGAACTTGAGGATAAACCTTTTCCATTGACAGTCTTAACACAACTGTTTGGCCCCTGGCAATGTGTCTAGACAATGTCTGTTATTTGTTTCAGTTCTAAAAGATATGCACTAAATACAATGGTCATCACAAAAAAAAAGCTTCCCAGAAGAAACAGGTCTGCATTGCATATCGCCTTTACACTTGAATAGAAAAAATTATTGGAAGGCTAAAGGTTTTTATATTTAAGGTCACAGAATCAGAGCTAAATTGGTCCTGATATTAGCTAATCACCAGGGCATGACAAACAGGTACATATAAATAGGAATTGAGTACTTCAATAGATACATATAAGAAGGTGGTGTTAATCAGGGAACATCTTACTTAGTCAAAACTTAAAACCCCCCATATAAATAAGAAAAGTACCTAAATGTCTTGTTTTCAACAGCGTCACTGGCAACATACTCTCAAGTTCACTCATATTACTACAGTCACATAATCCAGTACAATTTGTAAATTATTGGGCTGGAGATTTTTAATGATTTGTCATTATGACTACACAGATGCCCTTAGCTGAACAAGACAACAAAGAATGAATGTACCCAGGTGGCCAAGTAGATCAATGGCATCCTGACTTGTATCAGAAACAGCATGGGCTGGCAGGACCAGGGCAGTGACTGTCCCCCTGTACTTGGCACTGGTGAGGCCACACCTCAAGTCCTGTATCCGTTTCTGGGCCTCTCACTAAGGAAAGACATTGAGGTGCTTGAGCATGTTCAGAGAAGGGCAACTGAGCTGGTGAAGGGTCTGGAGCCCAAGTCCTGTGAGGAAGGGATGAGGGAGCTGGGGTTGTTTAGTCTGGAGAAAGTGAGGCTCAAGGAGGACCCTCATCGCTCTCTACAAGTACCTGAAAGGAAACTGTAGACAAGTGAGGCTTGGCCTCTTCTCCCAAGTAACATGCGACAGGACCAAAGGAAATTGCCTCATATGTACCAGAGGAGGTTTAGATTGGACATTAGGAAAAATTTCTTCACTGAAGCAGTGATTAGGCATTGGAACAGGCTGCCCAGGGACTTGGTGAAATCACCACCCTTGGAAGTCTTCAACTGATATGCAGATGTGGCACTTAGGGACACAGTTTAGTGGTGAACTTGGAAGTGCTGGGTTAACAGCTGGACTCAATGATCTTAGAAGTCTTTTCCAACCTAAACAATTCTATGATTACATGAAAATTTGCAAGAGGCATTGTAGATGCTAAGCCTATTACCCTCATTATTACTGTGGCGTACCCGATATCTGTACAGAGACAGAAATGTGAACTAGAGACTGGCTCTCAAAACCAGTATGTAAATACTTCCCTTTATAAAATATTGTGGAAAAAATTAAAAATGTTGCAATCAATTGAAAAGAATTTAAGTCAAAACAAATGTGGTGATTAAAAATCCAACTGCAAAAAAGGGAAAGGGAAAGTATTATAGCAAACAGATACAGATGTAAGGATTTTCCTCAGCCAAAGTCAAATTCTTTTCAAACAGGAGAACCTTACTGAAAGGCTTTATGATAATGAACTTTGCAGTAGTTTGAGCCACCAGCTTGATTGTGCAGTTGTTTCAATACTTAAAATTTTCACTTACGTCAAATGGATTTGGGTAAGAAAACAACGTAAAAGTGGACACAAAGGTCCACATTCAGTTTAAAACCTTTGCATTAAAGTGTAACTTTCCAAAAGAAAAATAATGAAAGAGTATCTTTTCCTGAATATGCTTTTTAAGTGAAAACCAACAGTTCTTTCTGAAGAGTTCTTTAATACGAAATATAAAGAATGATACTTTTGCTTTCAAATGTGAAGAAATATGCCAAGAAAAGTTATGGAAAAAGGTTTATCTGCTGCAAATATTCCAAGTTTTTATTTAGTTTTCAAGTGAAGAACTTTGACTAGAGTTTGAGGTTTCAAAAGAAGAGACAGTGTACTCTGCATCGTTCTTATAATCATTCTCACTCTTAATACACTCAACTATTTCCCTTAAAATGCACGTCCACTTGAATTCAATTTTAAATTCAGTGCAGTGAATACCTGGTAAATTCACCTCTCCAGTCCACAACAATCCAACTTATGCCACACCTTAAAACTTCTATTCTTTATAGGGAGAGCACTCTCACCACCATTGGTACAAAGTTGACGGCGTAAGATCTTATGATTCCAGAGTGTATTCTCAACGACCCCGAAGATTTTGTAACACTACACTGATCTCACAGCTTACATCCTCAACCCTGAATATTTGCTTATGATACAAAGCTTTACAGTCACATTTGTAGTTTGATTACTTACTGACATCAATAAAGATTTCAGAAGAGCATTACAAATCATTGGGGTACTAGGAGTGATTGATTAGGTAAAAATAATGGTCTTTAAATATTTCACCAGGTTTTAATATAAGTAGTATTAATTAAACATAAAAATAAAAGACATCAGAGAAAGCATAACACAGGTTTGAACTGTGGAAATCATGATAGAGAAGCTACTGCATGCTACAAGGTTGGCTACAGACTAGAACATAATTCAAACACATTAAATTCTGCAGTAAAACCTTAAGTTGTTAATACACTAACAGCCTTCAATTACCGATTGCTCTTCCACCTTTCAGAGTGATATATTAACAGTTATTTCCACTGCACCAGTAGATGCTCTATCAATCATGTACCATAATTCAGCAGGTGGTATTGAAACCAGCATAACCACCAGATATGATTTTACTGCAATACATTAAAGATCTATTTATGTCAAAATTTTCATGCAAAAAAAAAGGAAGATATGGACAGTTTAAAAAAAAAATCTGATTTTTTTTCTAAATAGCTTTATGAATTTAGAATAGTCAGAGCATAATTATTTCAACCACATCTGAGTAGTTCTGATTCTGCCTGCTTTTATGTTGTTTATGTTGTTGTCATTTGAGATGACATTCATATAGGTGATAATGTCAGAATACAGGAAATTAAAGGCACCAGGGGTATAAAATCCACTGCCTGCTACAGAGCGCACTCTGTCATAATCCATGCTGGAGCCTGAGTCAAACCATTCTTCTGCTGTCAACAAACACTGGTGGAATAAGACAATATTTCTTCTCCTGTTGCTACTCACTCAGACTACATATCACCTTCCTACTACAGACAGTTAGCCTGCCAGTATGCATAGCAGAAGCCTGACTAAGAAAGCTAAGGATTTCATCAGTACATTGTCCATCAAGAAGGATCTGCTGTTGTAAAAATCCAGGCTATTACATACAAAAAACCCCATTAATTTTAAAACCCCAAAGCTAAGGCATTAGGATTTTAGAAATGTCAAAATAAAGGTAGACTGGGAAACCTGGATTCTGCTACCTGCTGTGCATATCTCTTCACATCACACTATATATGCATGGCAAATAAATACGTGTTTTCCTTCAGACTAATGAATCACTCAGTACTCAGGATGAACAAATCTCCAGGAAGCAGTTGTGGAGCACTAATGATTTATCCACAGCACACCAACCTTGTTTAGAGAAGGTGGAAGATGTTTGGTGAACATGATAGGGAATTACAGGAAGGAGGAGTATGGTGTCATGCATTAAAACATTACTCGTTAGGAACAACAGTAGAATCTGTTTCTATCACAGGGTTTCCACATGATGCCAGTTACTTACGTAAGTAAGTACACCACCTTCCAAACCCCAAGTTTCCCCAGAGGCTGAACAGAGGTACAAGACAGTCCTGTGTCTGAAGTTAATCAACATAATGGTTATGCACTTGTCCTGAAATTCTTGACCCATTTAAAATTGTTCCTGGAAAATAGAGCACTTGAGAGTTCTGGCAGGTGCAGACAGAGTAGTTCACATCATACATTCTCAGTCTCCTTTTTTCAACAGTGTCTTTCAGAAGCAAATCACAGATATCCTTCAGTGCAAGTGAACTGTTGCTGCATCCTGCTTCTTAACATCAACTTTCTCAAAAAGGCCTTGGCCAGTCAGACTCTCTTATGTCTGCCTGGAAACATTTCCATCAAGTCAGAAGAAAAGGCCCTGATGAAAGGCAGACATCTCAGAAGACATGCTGCTATGAATACAAGAACCAACTGAAAATATTTGGATGCTTTTGAGAAAGTTAGGAGTGGCTCATTACTCAAATAGAAAACAGCCTACAGAAGGTAGAGAGATCATAGGATCTCAGACTGCAACCAAAAATTTCAGTCAAATTATAGTTGTGCCTACCTTTATTTTCATGGTTTGCAGCTCAAGACATCTTATTTGGAGAAACACTGAAGATGCGCAATTGTGATTTAACAATAGTTGAAAACAGTTCTAACAATGAGATGAAGAGAAGGTAATGGGATCCACACTGACATTTTCATCTCAACACAGTGGTTGCTAAAGAATAAACTGCTGTTAGTCTTTGCAAATATTTAAAAGTAAAAAGTTGAGTAAGAAAGCAGATACACAGTTTAAAGGAAAGATGGATGTTGGCAAAATCAACTGACTCAAACCTTGTCTGCAGTGGAAGTTCCGGCCCTTCATTCTGACAGTTGTGATAGAGAAGAAACAGATCTCTTACTGTGTTCTCTGAATGTAGTAACGTTGACCTTATGATGGGTTTCCACAGTTGCAGCTTGAAAGAGAGACTGTCCCCGGGCTGTGAAAACCACTCATTTCAAATTACTCCATGTCAAAAGATGGGGATTTTTTTATTTCTTTTCCCTCTTAGCAAAGAAATAAATACTTTTTTTCCCAGCTCACAAATGTACTCTGTAGTCCTACTTTTGAAAGTATCTGGTCAAATTTGTGTTCATTATAAACAGTGAAGCAAAGAAATCATTGAAGCTTTCAGTTCAAGTCACCAGTATTTGCTTTCACTCCCTGTTAAGAAATGGTGTATATATATGCTTTTCTGCTTCTACTTTCAAGACTACTGGTACAATTGAGACTGTTCATTGAAAAACACAGCATTTACATGTCAGGAAATTCCACAGACTCATATAAAAGATTTTATTTGGAAATACTTAAGTCTATTCCCTAAGATAATAATATCTTGGATATGGTCAAGAGTTTGATATGTATCATAGTGTGTAAAAACCCAGAACATCTGCATTGCAGTCCATCTTCTACAACAACCTAAATCCTGCAAGGTCCTTTAGAGTGATAGGTGTATATCGACTATTTGGAAAAGTGGCACATAAAACAACAGTATGTCCAACATCACCTTTCCCAAATACAGTCCAATCAGATGTAGAAATGGTGGACTTACAAACTCTAGGAAAGCAGGAAGGCAGGAAAATCAAAATAGTTCCTAATAAGATTTCAATAATTCATACTCTCACAAATACCGTCAACTTGAACTTTCATTTTACCTTGAGAAGGTATGTAGGAATATTGCTGAAATCAACAGGCAACTTCAAGAGGAAGCGAGCTGAGAATTCTCCAGTCTGTGGAAGAAAGGTAACACTAATGAGATCCAGTGGCTAAAACAGAACCACAAATGTTCTGACAAAAAATGAGTAAGAGTTCATACCAAACAGAAGGGCTGAGATTTAAAACAAAATTGCAGAATAGAATTACTTAAGAGGAAAAAAAAATATTACAGATTTCATAGGTGTTATATGACAAAACACCTTAAAAACCATAAAACATCACTGCCAGTAAGTCAACAGTAAAAAGTAGTTAGAACAAAACAATGTGCATGACAAAAATCAGACCATACTTTGTTACACCCTAAATATAGATGTATCTTGGCTGTACTCATTTCCGGACAAAGGTCTGGCAGGACCTGCAAATAGTCTGAAAGCAAAGCTGAAAACCTGACAAATTTGTAAGAGTATATAGATATAACAGAGGCACCTTTACAAACACTGCAGGTATACATAAGAGAATTTGTGTTGAGAAAGGTGAGAATGTATCAAGTGTCCTCTGAATAAACATAAAGAACTGAATTAAAAGGTTATAAACAATTTGTTTTCAGAATTATGTAACTCTCAACACCAAGACAACCATTTACTGAAAATTTGCCAAGTGTCCCCTGTACATTGCTCTTTTTTCATGTATAAAGTGTATGCAAAGGAAATGGAAAGGATTTCCTTTCTGTTTCATATACTTCCTTAAAACCAGACTTTGACCACCTGGTTATGAAGCAACAAAGTTGACTGTTTTCTAAAAACTAATGCCTGCCTGATTTCTTCCATATTAGTTTTTTGTGATCTCTATTTTTTGTTCAATAAAGTAGCCACACAGCAGCTATATTTGTTTGGTAGGCTGAATTGGCAGCAAAGAAAGTGTTAAACATTGATTTTATACAGTTCAGTAAAAAAAAATTGGGAAAACTTGAGACAAGTTAGCAAAATCTTTAACACTACCCTATTTTTGATATATATATGCTACTTAGTTACATGTTGACATACAATTTTTAAAAAGCAGTGCTCCATTTTAACAAGCAAAGGGACAAATCAAAGCTGTATGAAAATTCAGCATTTGCTCTCCCACAGTAACACATATACACTACTTTGCTATTTCCTGAGCATAGCTGTCTGCACCTAATCTTCATTTTCATATTTTAAATATTTTGCATAGTGAGAAGAAAAATGCAGATGTCAGATAGATACCTTTTGGGCCACTGCCTTACTACAAGGAGTAGATGCCATCAGAAGAACACCACACAGCTATGAGGACAGCTTGCCAAAGGCTACAACTCCTTAAGAGGAAAGCATTCAAAATGTCCTGTACTGGTACTAAAAACTTGTCATACACCTCTGCAAAACAGTCAGCACTTCTGCCTCCCCTGTCAATTAGCTGTGCTAATCAATGAACTGCTTTGAGCTCAGCATAACAGACAACATGAAAGTTGTCACTGGCCATATACTACCAGATCACAAGCCTCTGTAATGATGGACCATAACAAATGCTATTCGTACTGATTCGGAAAAGAATTGGCTGAATAAAACCCTGAAGGAAACCAGCTTGCCGACGCACAAGCCTTTCTGAGAAAGTACTGGAGGTTAAAGGCTATGGAAACTGCCTTTCCAAAATGAATAGTAAGCTGCTAAGGAGGGCAGCTGAGGAATTTAAGTGATCGTTTGCTCAGCACATTATTTTCTGTGGTACTGACATGAAACAAAACTGAGAAGGAAAAAATTCCTTCATTTATTTTATGACTAAATTAAGCAAAGATTTCACCCCAAGCAAGTAAGCACATATAGACAAAGATGCTGTATTAGGTAGATATAGAATAAACAATGCTAATGTCAGTGCCAATTTGTTTCTTGGTCTATCTACCAGGCATGAACTAGAGACAACTCATTTTACCTTGAAGTCACTAAACAAGAAAAAACAAGACCTGGAACGCAATCAAAATCTTTCCAATGGTACCCTTTCAAGTTATATCATTTGCCAAAAGGGTTTGTGTGATGTTGAGCTGCAATCCACCCTGCTGCCAGCCAGCTCAGAACTGCCCTTAAAATCTGTCCCTGGTAGTCACACGAGACAGGCAAAGAAATGGCTCATAGAAACACTATGCAACAAAAAGTGTGTGTATATGAAATTCCAACTCTGAAATCTTTCCTGATGACACTACTTGTGAGGACAGATACCAACTTTCTGATGTTATATTACTTATTTATGCAGAAAAATCACCAACTTCTTGTGCACGTAAAACATGAGGACTGCTATGGTGACCATCGCTTTTTGTTCAGAGTGAAATGGATATTATGTACAGCGCTTCTCTTCTGGACTTACAAAAAATGACACACAACATTTCCCATGAAATCCAGAAATTTTTTCTGGTAAAATACAGAGTCTGATGAACTGGGATAGCCGCTGAACAGATGAATGGTCTCTAATAAAAGCATCAGCTGCTCCACAAACTGGACTTTCAGTCTAGGTCTTTCATATCATTCAATCAAGATTATTTCGCTAAGCATTACTTCCAAAATTGTTCTGGCCCGGCAGGGAGAAGGCCCTGTCCATGGTGCTTGCCTATCCAGCCCCAACCAGCTGGATACAGTCATCAGTCAAGAATGATGAATTTCTGGCCACAGCACTGAGAAATGAGATATTTAATCTGCTCCTGCACCAGCTGGTACTGTGCCAATACAAAGCTACTAGGCCACATAATAGTTTGGCTATTTGTCATAGATCTAGGAGATCACTTCAGGAAATTGGAGATAATGGAACAAAGGTATAAACGCAAATTTCTGTTCCATTTTGGGACACAGTGCTAAATTCAGGCCTCCTCTCCAAAGTTGTTTTAACTCACACACCTAAGATGATTGCTTTCATAATATTTTTATTTCAGAAATCTGCTGAACAACTGTCGATTCCCAATAGACATCAACAACATGAATTTCATTGACTTCTAGGCAGAGGAGATAATGGACAGTTTACCTCCTGCTTTTTGGAAAAACACTCCTAATTTGCTGATCCTCAAGGCTAACAAAACAGTTGCAAAGGACAGGAAGGAGAACTACACAACTTAGTTTCATAGTTTTGTTTTAGGACACTAATAAACAAGCCTCTGTCATGTAGATATCAGGTTCACAGAATCTCCAAACAGGACTCACAAGAATCTTGACAGAGAATGTAAACTTGGAAAACAAAGCACATGCTATGGAAACATCAAAAATAGCTCTGCAAAGACGAAAAGGATTTGACTTAAACATTGTACTTTTAACTAAGACAGCATTTCAAATTAAAAAAAGAAGTTATTTATTCAGTCACCTTTTTCATTCTACTCAAAACGCTTGAGTAAATATGTCTTTCCTATGGAAAAAGGAGAAAAGCCCTCATTTTCTATCATCTTGAGTAGCATTTTTGCAGCTCGCAAAAACTATGATAAAATCTCAGGACAGTTCAGAAAGCCTTCTGTACTTCATTAAACCACTCTGACAAAATTTAGAGATGTAACAAGTTGTTTGTGGTGCAAACTATGGAGAATAACATTTATAAAGAAATTAATTTTAATGAAATATTCTGATATATAAACATTAAAGAAAAAAGAGATCTGAATTTCTCTGATAAAGAAAATTTGACTCGGGTTAAAATAAAAAAAGCCTTGATGACTTCCCTAAGAAAAGAAAAACAGACGAATGTAAGTAGTATGAGTTGTAAAGAAAACATCCTTGCATCACCTGTAACTTAAGGATGATTAAAGTGACACAAAGCTGAATTCTAGGCCCTGCTAACAGGAGTGCTGAATTTTCATCAATTTTCAGACTGCATCTATTTCAGAAGATACTGCTTCTGAAGGCCAGTTTATCTTAAGAGTATGCTATTTCCGAAAGCAAGAGGGAAACATGTTCATCATAACCACCATTAGATATTTCCTGACATATCTTACTCCAAACGTCTGATGACAAATATATATGACAAACCCCCTCATTTTTGCAAAGCTTATTCTGTGGCAGAGATAGATTTAAAAAAAAAAAAAATCAATTCACACACAAACCAAAATGTCTCCATTGGCAATGGCCTCATTTTAGAAGGCTGTGATGGCATACGCAGAGTGTTTCTATACAGCACAGCACATTTCCTATGCAACAGATATAACTTCAGGAAACAGATAAGCCATTTTATTGTCTGACTGTCCTATGACGGCATGGCCCTACAAAGTCACTGCTCTGGCCCATCTTGCCTCCTTTTGCAGAAAATTAGTTGGGTTAGTTTTTCCTCCCCAGTTTAGGTTCCCAAAACTCCTCAGCTTAGACAAGTGCGAGACACATACTGTCAACTGCAGCTACCAATTAAATCAACTCAATCATAATGTATCATAACCACACCCTGATACATCCTACCCCTAAGCAGGCTGGTTGGCTGGCAGGGTGTCATACCAACGCTGCTATTCTACCTTTCAAATCTTCAGAGCTAACTCAAAATTCCACATAACACTGTACAGGCTTTTCAACACTTTCAAAGTTTTCATCTGTAATTCAGATGAACGAACACCAGGTTCAAAAACAGTGGCTCACCTGGAAAGCCGGTACAACCAAGGCAATGGAATCACAGCAACGTACAAAACAGGGAGTATAGAAAATGAGCTGGAGTCAAATAGAAGTCTTCTCCAATGGAAACAGAAAGCATGACGATACACAATAAGAACTCAAGTTTTCCAAGGCAAGAGCTGTATTTGTCAAAAGCATTTTAGCTGAAATAATAGCTTACCCAGTTGTTTTTTTTGCCAGCGTAGATTTCCATGTTTTCTCCATACTGGGGCTCTTCCAGTAAAGTCTGATATTCAAACATGAGACGAGAGCTCTCACGTAATCGGCCACACTGAAATTGGTGATACTGCTGCACAAGCTCTTTCACAACAAGCAGGAGGCATTCAGGGTTTGAAGGATTCCAAGAAGCTAAATTCTGTTGAATTAGAAAAGAACAGAGATCAAAACTGTTTACAGCAATAGAAAGACAAGCAAACTCCCTTCCATACTGATATCAGAGGCACATGTGCACGCGGGAGCTTTGTGACAAAGCAAAACCATAATATTAAATGCAAAGGTTCTACCATGCTTTAGAAGAGAAAACCAGGTGAAACAGCAAAAACTTAATGTCAAATAGGAGACCTACCATAAAACTGATAACAGGGCTACTACTCGGCATACACAGGTCTGAATTACCATTCTATTCTTTCCTAAAATTATACTGTTGCATCTGAGAACTTGAAAAGTTTGAATTAAATTATGACTGATATGAAACACACAAGGATTAGGGAAGTACACCCTGCACAGTAACTAATTCAAAAAGCAGTCAACCAAGTGAATATGCCAAATTCACACCCACTATAGAAACTACTCTGCTTCACTATTCAAATAGTGGCTGTAGTATTCACAGTGATGGAGCAAATGGGTTCTCTTCTCTTGCCTTAACATTGTGATTTATTTCACCTTAATCGTCTCTTCACCAGAGTTACCTTGACTCATCCCCTTAACACAAATGCCATCCATACACACAAGTCTCTTCAATGTGCCTGGCAGAAATTTTTATTACAAGTTGACTGTATTTCAAGAAACACAGCTAACAGAAATAAAAATGATAATACAATTAAGATAACTGCCAGTAGCACAGCAGCAACGCTATCACTCAGTTTAACTACTCTTAACATCAGCTTGGACCAGTCTTCTGTAAGTTTTATTCAGGAAGGTATTTGATATTACAAACCATGCCTAACATGACCCATGTTGCATGCCTACATCTAGTTGACCTAAAATGGACCTATGTGAAAGGCAGATGAGGACTCACCCTGTACTCTGGGCTCTTCGAGCATGAGACAGTACTGATGCAAAAGTACTTTGGCCCTCATACATGAATGGGTCCTCAAGAGGGTCTTCCTGATACAAGCTCAGAGCATGTGAGCGTTGTCATGTGGCTTTAGGTAATTTTTGAGTATAAGCAATATTAATCTGTATTTCACAGAATCACAGAATGGTTTGGGTTGGAAGGGACATTAAAGATCATCTAGTTAAGGGGAGGGATGCATTCCACTAGACCATGTTTGCTCAGTGCCACATCCAACCCGGCCTTCAACACTTCCAGGAATGAGGCATCCACAACTTCTCTGGGCAACCTGTCCCAGTGTCTCACCACACTCACAAAAAGAATTTCTTCCTTATGTCTAATCTTAACTTACCGTATTTTAATTTAAAACCATTACTCCTTCTCCCGCTACTCCATCCCCTTGTAAAAAGCCCCTCTCCAGCTCTCTTGAAGGCCCCTTTAGGTACTGGAAGGTTGCATATCACACAGACATTTCACAACAAACTCACTACAACAGGATTTTAAATTGCATGGATTGCACAGTGAACATTAAGAAACCTAGAATCGGCAAAGATGTCTGCACTTTACAATTAAGTGAAGATACAATACCGTAGCTTCACATATAATTTCTTATCTGTATCTGTACTCAGAGTAGTTACAGACAGCATGTTACTTTTGTCCTGTAAGTTGCAGACATTTCATAAACAAATTATACGCATAATTTACATTCTTCAGCAAGGACAAAAAAAATCAACGGCCATGTTTTGCCTCTTCAGTGAAAAAACTGCTCTGGTATGTAGCATTTTCTACAATGAAAGGACAGAAAATATTCCTGTATTTTGAAGTAGATATCTTAAGTCTGCCTTGTATTCAAACATACAAAAAATGTTATTTCTTTAGCAAGATTACATAAGCAAATGAAGATGGATAAAACCATGTCCCTCACAATACACAAGCTATTCATATTTTGTGTAACACTAAAAGCAATAAATACAAGTGAATGGGTTGCACAGAGAAGTCATCGAGTCTCTGTCCTTGCTATCCTTGAACCTCTGCCTTTAGAAGCTCCCACAGTGCCACAGACTGGACATTTGACCATGGCTTGACATAAAAGTCCTCTGCTTTTCCCCCTCCTACACAGTGGGACCACCTATAAAACAGGCATATTATCAGTGCCATATCTTAAAAGGTAAACTACATTCCGGAGTAACTGGTGAATGGGGGAGAAACTAATGAGTTTCACGTAAGTTCCTCAAATACATACTACAGAGTGACTGAAAGCCTTGTTCTGCCTTGTCTGCCATCTACAGCTGGTAAAAATTTACTCTCAACTTGAAACCGTTTAAGCTTATCCGATTCTATAAAATACTAGAGAAAATCTGTCAGGTAGACAGCATCTTCTAGGAAACACATTTTCTGTCATGCAGTCTGAAACCGGACTGAGTATAACCTTAAATTTCCTGTTCCCAAGCTGCTGTTCAAATAAAGCATTTCCAGAAAGCCAGAGGATGTAATATGCCAGTATGTATTGATATCAGCCAGACAAGTGGGAATAACCTTTCCTCCTAATGACATTGGTATAACACAATAGAAATGTTCTGTCAAAGGAAATGACCAACAATATTTTAATAGCTGACCTAAATGCAACTGAACCTTTTGTTTTTTAAATAACGTTATACTACCTAACAAAAAAAGAGCAAGAGGAAATTCATTGTCAGTTTTGCAGCACGGAGCTAGAGTAGTGCTCTCTTCAAAGAATTCAAGAACACTGCATCAAAACTGCTTATTCTGTATTGTCTTAAAGCTACAGGAATTAAAATGAATGATTTGACTGTAGGATCCTTAGCAAACAGCTTTCATTCAGTAACTAAAGTTTCAAAGTACAGAGTGGTTATAAAAGTAACTCACCTGGAGAAAAATTCAACTACATCCCCCTATATATACGAACTACAACATACTCTCACTGATGAAAGAGTAAACATACAAAGGCTATGCAAATTTTCTGTAACACGAGTTCTGATTTATATAAACAATTTTTAGCTTTAGAATTTATTATTGTAGTGCTTGTTATTTGGCAATGGCCATTATATTTCTATTCATTTTGATAACTTTGCAGAAGGGCTGTTCTTTTCATTCACAAATTTTAACACAAACACTACTGAATACAATGCCATGTTTATGTATGAAATTTGTTTTTACATATCTTAGTGTACCTTATTTGCTTTAAGCATTAGGTTCATTCACTTGAAAATACTTTTAAACAATTTTACTGTGATCCAATTTCATCAGTATGTCAAAATATGTGTTACATTGTTCTCGGTTTCAAGCAACAGTTTCTTTAATCTCCCTTCTATTTCTGAAATCAAAGACAAAGTAAGCAACTACCTGTAACATATACGTTGAAACCTAACATAGTATTTTGATGTTTGTCAAGTTTACCCCTTTTAGAGTGTCTTCACTGCTACAATTTCAGCATTATAAAGGTTATTCTGAGAACACACGAGTATTTCTAACTTCAGCTGGTGAGAGCAGTGCCCCTGCAACAGTAAGCTGACCTCCTTCTTTAAAGGTAAAGGATCTTCTAAATAAGATTTTATTTAGCAATGCAGTATTGTATTCACTATTGGACTTGGGAAATCATTTTAATCAGCAAAATGTTAAACTAAAGGCTTTGGATCAAAAAGAATAGTAGCCTGTGTGCTTCATTTTCTGATTGTTTGCCTGAAGGCTGCATTCCAGCCCTAGCCAATCCAGTTTTTTAAGAGACTGGATTTAAAAATATTTAAAAGATAAGAACAGAGTGAGCTACTGGCGTTTGTGTTCCACAGCTTCAAGTTCTGCTACAAAACTCTGATCTTGTATGAGAATTAAGCTCTGAATGCAACTTCAAAATTTAGTTGTTAGAACTTTAGAAAAACCTGGAAATACAACCACAGGCAGATTGTTGAAGCCAAAAAGGTATGAAAAACACAATTAAAGAAATAACCAGCAAACATGTATACAGAAGAAGACTTGTTGCTTTCTGTGGCTTCCATCAAAATCTCCTTCTGCCTTTCTCACAAATTTATACTTTCACATCATTTTACCAAAATCACGTGTATGCTGAAAAGAGAGGTTTTTATCTGAATTTGCCATAAAATTGGAATTTAAATGACTTTTATGTAGAAAATAATGAGCACAGCAATTGGGGTACTGACAGACTAAGTTACATATTTTACTCAATTAATCCTGTCCAATTTGAAATGAGATTTCTACAGACTTTCCAGAGAGTTAATTGAATAGAACAATCACTGATGCATTTAAAATAAAGAAATCCAGACTTGGATACACTTCCTTGCCTTGTTTGACAATAGGTATCTTTAGGTGAACTCCACAGTGCAAAGTCACTAAGTTACTCAACAGTTAGCCAGCCAGACTGAAAATGGCCCACAGTACAACAATATGCAAGTATGAATCAATCCAAACTGTGCATCTGCAACTAGTTATGCATTTGTGCTCATCTCATGTGAAGGCTTACATGCACATCTCAGATTGGTTATGACCATCTTTAATGGTATAAGTTTTTCAGTGTATCATTGAAGAACTGTCATTTCAGAATACATAGATGGAGGCTCAATTAAGCAATTCTCTTCTATCTAGTCACTGCTTCCATGTATCTCCATGATCTCCACTAAAACTAGAAGTAACTTCATGTTTCAGATCTTAATTTCAACATTTTAATTTTTAATTTCAATCTTTATTTATGGCTTTTGGCTTGCCCATACTGCAACTTGTCTAACTTTTATTTTCTAAAAAGAAAAATTGTTGCTTTATCTTAGGAGATACTGTGGACACAAAAGCCTGGTAAATGTCATCGGTGACAAGTGGCTAATCCCCATTCTTCCAATTAGGGAATGAATTCAAAATGATCACGGAATATGCCGAATTGGAAGGCATCCATAAGGATCACCGAGTCCAACTCCTGGTCCTGCACAGGACCATCCCCAAGAGTCACACCATGTGCCTGAGAGTATCATTCAAACACTTGAACTCTGTCAGGCTTGGTGCTATGACCACTTCCCTGGGGGAGCCTGTTCCAGCACCCAACCACCCTCTGGGTAAAGAACCTTTTTCTAGTATCTAATCTAAACAGGAATGAATTCAAAATGGTCTACAGAAAAAAACAACGGAATGAGAACTTCCATATGATAGAGATCAGACTCCAGAAGCACCATTGCCCACACAGTTGTAGCTACTGTCATACAGAAGATGGCCAATAACTATTTACCTAACCGTGAGTAAGCAATTTAACATAAGTAAGTTAAATATTCTTTTGTGGTAGAATTTTCCCTGGGAATAGCTGACTTTTTTCCTTATTGGACTAAGTTTCAAGAAAAGGTCTTTGAAAATACAGTAATCTAGACCTTAAAGTAATGAACCAATACCATGTACGTCCACTTAGTTTGCTCTCCAGCTCACGTTATGCGGCAGATGAATGGAAAAATAATATTCAGTTATTATACAGAGATTAATAGACCATAGGCATCCATTAAATTGTGTCTACACTGGAGAAATCCAAGTGATTCAGGAGATCTGACGAACTGCCAGATATTAAATTAAACAATCTCACCAAAGAGCATTGATTTTCACTAAGAAGCATAACCCCACAGATGTTTTCAGGTTGTAAAGTCAATCTGAGAATTCCCTGGCTCTTGATACTGCCTCCTGACAGAAGCTGGCTGCATAGTAAGCAAACAGTTTCATAGGGAAAGGTTTTTCGAAAATCAGACATGACCAAAGAGTTGAGAAAATTAATTCACGGTATAAAGAGGCAGAGTAAAGCTGTTATAAGGCCACCCACAGAGTGCAATTTAAGACATTTCAACAGTAACTCATTTAAATGAGTAGCAATGACACCAACTGGATTTCCAAAAGAGACAAGGAAAATTTGCAGCCAGACAGTGTCAGTTCTAGTGAGATCTTCTTACAGGTGAGGCAAGTGAAAAACCCCCCAACAAAGCAGCTCCTCAGCTCTACTAACAAAGACATGCAGAGTTTAACTTTCCAAAGTAGCCATTACTATTCAACTTTTGGCAAAGAAACCACATTTAAATTTTGCTCTGGAACATTTTGTGCTTTGTAGTCTTTCTTTCATCCATCCAAAAAAGCTAAAGAATCTATACAAGCTACTCAGTGTCTATTGATTACCTATTCCTCCATTTTTTTGGAATACAATGCACCTCATGTTCCATAAAGCTGATAATTCATAGCCTCATTCACAGGTTTTCGTTTATTTCACAACTCCAGGTAAAGTCTGCAGCAAACTCTAATTCTCTGCTATTAGAAAGAAAATATGGTAACAATTTCTAATTGATCTGAAGTTGTTTTTCTTTGAAATGTGTTTAAATATCCAGGTTGCCAGATTATCTTCCAGGAATGTGATTTTAAAGAAGACAGATTGTAACTGTTTTTCCTGGCTATACTACAGGAAATAACAGCAAGATCTTATTTTAAGTTAGTGTACTTTTATATTTCTAAGCATGAAATTAACTTTCATGAGAAAATGTCAGTAAACAAAACCTCCCAAGCCCATAACAGTGGTAATGCATTTCTATAGAATCTTTCATCCAGAATTATCATAAAGAATAATGTTAAGTACAGATTTGCATTTTGTTTATATCTCTGCATGCCACATGCACACAACTTTCATCCTACAGTGGCTAAAAATCAGTACCAATGTGAGTTTTTACCTGAAATGACAAAGATCACACTTTGATATCAGCACTTATCCTCCACATAAATACAGAGGAGATAGGGGTCCAGTGGTTACAACATTAGCCTAGAAACTGGCATTTCTGATTTCAGTCCCTGCTTTGCCGTAATCTTCATAGGCCACCACAGGGAAATTGCTCACAGAAAAAGGCACAGGATAATTATCTACCATATGCTCGCATCTTTCTATCAACAGATATTTTTCACAGTATTTGCAGGGCTGGAGTGTTATAACAACTTCAAAGGCTTCAGTTTCTTAGCAGCCAGCACTTAAACATCCTACGGGCTGCAGCTTCATATCAATCACTGTAAACCTACATGCCATCTACTTGTCATCTTATTTTCACAGGTTCTTCATATCCCTCTCCCCCAAAGCACCACTGCAACAGCTTTCTGGAGTGATCTGCTTGAAATGATCATTTTTGGGCCCAAGCAAACATGAAAACTTAACATTTCATAAAAACAGTTCAACTCAGGAGCACTTTTGTCATTGCAAATACAACCAAAGAACTTAGAGACCTTGTGTGCTCTAGTAGCTACTGTGTATAACAGATTAAAAGTTTGCACAAACTGAAGCTTGGAATTGTCAGTACTTAATTTTAATTTTAATTTTTAACAAGAGGCTGTGAAAACTGGATGCAGAAATTACAATATCTTAGAAATGGTTAGTCAAAATCCTGAATACCTGAAGGCCTTAAATTAGCATGAAAATCCAGTGCAGGAAAACAATATACTAAGAAATTACTGCTGCTTTCAGAAAAGCACTTTATTATCTTATTTAAATTTTTTTCCCCTTTTTCTTTTTCCACTGGCTACATAGTGTGATCCTTGATTAACAATCCGATATCTAAAGCAACTCTAAAATAAATCCCAGCAAATCTGACACGTGGAGAACACTCATCTAGAATAAATGAACCACTGTCTCTCAAGTACCATTCACCTGAAAAAGCAATGAACTCAACTTCCAAAAGTTTCTTCCTATTCACTGCTGTAGGAGCAGTTAAGAGGCAGCTGATCTTGGTATGTTAAAGGTGCTTTGGAGATGAAAAATCTGTGAAGCTGAGCCCAGGAGAACAGTTTTAAGTTGTGCACTCCTCCTGATAAAGTCTGTCTGCTTCTCCCACAGAGCTCTTTTACAAGATAATCAGAACCTTAAAAGCTACAACTGCCTACTATCTAATTAATCTCCAAAAAACTTGGCACAGAAATGTTTCTTGTCCTACTTTGCTAAGCGATTAGAGCAAGTTTTGTTCCTTTCCAGACATCTCAGCACACCTCTCTCAGAAAGCAGATGGTACCTTTACCTGTTCTGAGAAGGAATTTCTTAAATCCCTCAGCATATGTAAATTCCAGCATAGGGAATCCAACACACTAGTCATTAGTTAATCCATGTAAGTACACTGCATTTCTTTCCCTTGGGAGTCAGTTACCAGAGGTGTACATATTTAACTAGACATGGCAAATAAAAGGAACAATGCATGAAGACAAGATTAATTTCCACACAAGGCATTACACACATGGATCTTTTACCTAAAGACTTACTTATCATGCTGTGATGGTAGTGTGAACAACTCCTCAGACCCTCAGTGGACCAGAGAACAGACCACTGTGAATGCTTTACCTCAAGAGTCCCTTTTAAATAGCAAGTCTTTCACTCTTATCAGCTCTTGTGGTTTTTCCCTTCCTGTCAACACAAGTAATTTTAGCTACAGCAAAAAGGCAGAACCTTCACAGCTAATGTTTTGGACAGTGTCCACTAACATCCCTTGAGCATTTACTGTTGGTGGCACACGCAGAACTGTTTTCTTCTACCAGTTTTTCTCCTCCCAAAATCCTATAAATTAAAATCAATATCTAACATGGTGGATCTCACTGGCCAAGCAGTATTGCTATCTTTATTTTCACATCTGTACTACAAGAGAATTTATAGAGCCTTGCAAATACAGTACCTAAAGAAGACATTTACAAAATACCATTGTGTAAATCAGAAGATATTGAAAATTAAAATTATTTCTCTACCATACAGGACAAATTATTACAAATTAGTTATCTCTCCTGAAAAAATCAGCATAAGGACACTCATTTCGTTCCTTTATACAAATAAAAGCTGTATCTCTGGGAAGACAGGTAAACGAAAAAATTCATGTAAAGCTGTATGAACACTTTTATGGCAAATGAAAGATTCAAGATGCTGACTAAATTTGAACTATATTTCTGTAGTTATCTCTAAAATAGAGTAAATATGCCTGAGAAACTGAAATGGAAGATAACAAGGAAACAGACATAAAAGCATGTAAAAGAATGAACAAAACAAAGTGAAGTTTTGAAACAAATATAGGTTGAAACTTAGACAAGTAAAAAGGAAAGAAAACATGAGCCCTCCTCCACTTGGGAAATGAACAGATCTTTTAAAAATTACTCTGAGTGCAAAGACATTTATTTGCCCCAACAGTATCTTCTGAAGGAAAGATCCTGCAGGGCACCAAACTTAAACTAATTCCATTGCAGAAAAGTACAAATTATAATAGAATTCACAGTGTAGAATGTAATCAAATATGAAACTGCATTATCAGACAGAATGACTATTTCTAACTGACCTTCTGTAATCAGTTAATTTAAAAGTCTGTTCTCCTTGCATATTCATAAGCAATGACCAACTTTCCCTACAGAAAAATGAATTATAATGGCACAACAATGTGACCTCAATGGGCATACTACATAGAACTTAAAAGTATTCTCAATTCAGGAAGACTATGCTAGAGTCAATATTTTCCCTCAAAAAAACCCACCCAAACAAATAAAACCCCTTGTAAATGTGTTTATAGAAAGCTAAAAACTTATTGCCTTCAAGACATGCCATTTCTTACTGTTCTAGAGTTCTTGTAAGGAAGAGGAGTCTATTGTGCCAGTAATGTCAGACCTAAGGGCCAGAATCCTTTAATTTTCTACCAGTTTCTCTAATAATATTTTTTTCCCAATTTTTAAGAAAACGTTGCTCAAGTTAAGTATATTTTGATAAACTGAAGCAAAATAAAATAGTCAAAACTACATTATCAGTTTGCTGGTTTACATTAAAGAATTACAAATACCAAAACATTATCATTGCACTCTGACACTTCCACATAAAAGATGTTCTACTTTCGTAAGTCTGGCTTGGGATACTCAAGTTAATGTTTTTAGTATAAACTATGACTTGAAAGTGTATGAGAAGCTTGAATTCACTATTGCCACCCTTACCACTAGCAAGGACCGTATTTCCTGCAAAGCAGCTATAATGTGTATCATAGAATCACGGAATGGTTTGGGTTGGAAGGGACATTAAAGATGATCTAGGGACAGCTCTCACTAGACGTGGTTGCTCAATGCCCCATGCTGGCTGGCCTTGAACTCTGCCAGGGATGGGGCACCTACAACTTCTCTGAACAACCTGTTCCAGAACCACATCACTCTCACAGTAAAGAATTATTTATACATACATACAAACAAATGAACACATTTAGCTACAGCGTCTGGTAGGTGGCAATCTGAAGCTATGCTGCAGCACAAATTTTTTCTCTAACACAACACCTCCACCTGAGAAGTCCTCAGCTTGCTTAGATTGTAACAGGTAGTAGGAGAGCTGCCAGACAAAGCTTCTTAAAAGATACATGGTGCAAAGTCTCTGAAAGCGGTCAGAGTCTGTGAAAACTATGAGACAAGACGAGTTAAAGGAGCAGCTCTTGTCTTGTCTTCATGGACAAGTTGCCCTTGTGAAAACATCCAGCAACATGAACAACGGATGTTGGGAGCGAGCAGGTCACAGACCCAAGAGAGTCACTGCCTACAGGGAATAATTGCAGATTCAGTGCCTCTACAAAGAATATTCAAAGGTCTTTCTCATCCCAGTTTGTTACTTAAGCACACAATTCAAAACTTAGATTTTTCTCTTGTTCATTTTGGTGGACTTCGCTTATCCTTAAGGTGAGATACATTAGTACAAGCTACTAATATAGACTGACTGTATCTCTGATGGGATATTCTCAGAGCCTACAAAATAAGGGGACTGGAGGACCATAAGATGTTAAATGGACTTCCAAAGGAAATCTTCAAACATTGTGCCCATAAAGAGATTGACACAAACTGTGACAAACAACTTGAAGAATTGGAAGGAAGACCAGGAAAACTGAAATAGACAGTACCTAACTGGACCAGTAAATTAAATAAAACCCAAAATTAAATAAAGGGTGTTAAGAAACAAAACTACTAAGTTTGAAATATATTCAGATTTCATTCGTGCAAAAGTCCCTTGCTGAACTGTGTAAAAATAAAGTATATTGGCAAAGTTACCTAACAGAGTTTTGACTACATATAGACTATAGTTTCAGGCACAGGGTGAGCTTTGGTTTGTGTACTGGCTCGCTAACAGCCTCCTCAGTTCTTTCTCACATTCAGGATTGGCTGCAAGCTTTTCTCACCTCTAGCCTTTCCAGTGATCTCAGGGTCAGAGAACAGTGAGGCTGTGAAGGTAAGCCAGTGATCCCTCATGCCATGCAGGAACTCCAGCAATTAAATGTTGCTAGTGTTCATACTGCAGTGCTCAGCTAAGACTAACACCCAGCTATATAAGCACTCCTTCTCCACTTACCAGAATTTCAGGATATGCTCCTAGGGGAGCAAAAGTAAGAATACTCATTCAAACATACAGCTTGGTTCTAGCAGAGAGACAGCACTCTCTCAAGCCTGACAGCAACTGTTGCCCACCTAAAAAATTAGTGAATTCATTACGAAGTCAAGATTAACTGAACACGAATTCAAGAGAAGATCCAGACCCTCTGGAGGCCGGTGCTCTGGAATCAGATATAAACTAAACAGACACAGCTTGAAAGAAATGTAAGCCTAAACATTTTTTTTCAGCCTTAATTACATTAAGATTTAAGCATCCTGTTATTCTGGTCCAACCTTCTGGCCCATCTAACTGTGTAACCATGAAAAAGATGGTCAAACTCATGTGACAAATGAAAATTATCTTTATTTTTTCTTAATATAATGCTATGAATGGAAAACCATAAAATGTTTTCTCCCCCTATTTTACTTCTGCACAATGATTAAGCCCTTTATCACATGCACTTTAGTTAGTATAGCAAAAAACCACATTTTCTCCCATCCTGCCATCCTTCAGTCAAGTGGTCCATTCACATTCCTAATGTCCTCCAAAAGTTAGTCTTTCCTGGACTGAAATACTGTATTTTAAAAGCTAATATTCTAGATTTTTCATATTCTAGGGAGAAATTGGATTATCAGATACGCTTGTACCAAAAAAATGAAAAGAAATGTTTCCCCATGGAGCCCTTTATAGAACTAATGGAATTAATTTTGCCTTCTACGCTAGCAAGATTTAAGCAAGAAAGGCAAAACTACCTGGTTTAACAGATATTTTCTTCCCTCAAAATTAAATAAGTAGTTTCAAACTGTAGATTTATTTTTTTTTTAAATTTCTGGATTCACTAGGAGAAAAGTCCAGCCAAAATGTTGCAACTAAGTAAAGCAGAACTTGTGACCTCAGCATATTCTTTTCTGCTTACACTTTGAGATAGAAAGCTACGTTTTATAAACTGTGATAGGAAATGCTGAAGTTCTGGAAAAAGAAAGTAAGGTAAGTATATGTAATGACTTCGCATTAATAGAAAATTAAAGAGTAATACAAGGCAGCTAACTCCCTGTCCCTATAAATAAATATTAACAATTCTGGACAAAAAGGACAAATAAAAATGAAAGACTGAAAGTGAAATTAAGAAGAGCTAAAACAAGGAGAAAAAAAATAGTTTCCCAGTGTAGGAAGGCTCTGAAGGAAGCAAAGATGGAAAGATTACAGGATAAAACTTATTTTCTGCCATCCTCTTAAGTTCTTTCTGCTGAACTGTATAGCCACCATCTTTACCACATGGCTACACAGACAATCCTAACACTGGCTCTTCTCAGCACCGTATGACTTCTCAGAAGGGCCTTCTGAATGCTGGCTGCACTCAAGCTGGCCAGGCTACGCCAGCAGAGGATTCCAAGCAAGAATCCTCTTTTGGGGATTTCTCCTTTTAAACCCAGTACTCATTCAACTTGGCAGAGGGCTGATGATGATCTGCAGAGGGCCCTTCCAGCTCTAACTATTCTGTGATTTTGTGAATCCCTGAGGAACTGTGTACAGCTCAGACACCGGAACCAGATCAATATGCATTCAAGATGAGATTCTTTCAGATCTGGCTTAGAAAGGAATGTTGCACTGGCATTTCTCTGTTGTTTGAAAAATTGGACAAAAATGTATACAATAAATGCCAACAATACCAGTCATAAGGTCTTTCTTCTAGGAAAGTTCTTGAATTAAATTACTTGTCTGGTGGTATAAAATGTGATTTTGTTACCACTGCCTATCCATACCAGACCAGTCTCAGCAAGGCCACAGTGACTATATGTATTTATACATCAATGCATGTGCAGACATACGAACATCCCCCATATATACAAATGGGTAGGAATCAATAGAAAGAGAAAGGAATAAACAGTTTTCAGAATTCATGTTTGTTTTATAGAATTATACGATAAATAACACTGGATTATAAATACACAAAACACTCCTTGACATATAAAGTCAGGATCTGACTGCAAAGTAAGCACAAAAAATGGGAATATAAAGAAGTTCAAAATAAGAAAAAACCCTCTTCTAATAACATGCAGGATCCAATCCTACATTCTGTTTTTCTTAAATTCCCCAAGTTCAGTTGAAGCCAAAGTAATTTAAGGCTTTCACTACAAGAGCAGCAGGCTAGGGGTCCAAGAATGAAATCTTGTGCTGCCATCTGAAATTAGAGCAAGAAGAAGAGACAGTAATGCTAAAACAGTTTGAACCTACCCACACATTTCCCAGACAAAGAGAACCTACTCCTGTGGCTTTTAACTTTCAAATTATACTCTGAAAACCACTGTGGTCGTAGCCTTACGTAGGGCTTTCATACTAGAACACATAACACCTGCATCTTTGCAACAATACAACTGACAAGACTTTTCAGAACAAAATAGTTCAAACAGCATTAGTTAATATAAAAGGTGTTTGGGCTTTTTTGTAGTTACTGTGAGCAGAAGAACAATTGACACTGTTAAACATGAAGAACACTTAATGGGAGAGGGAGGTATTTAAAGGATCTCTTCACTACCCATTGAAAGCTAACTCAGCAACCAATAGAAATAATGAATAAGACTCTGAACAAAGGCACAGAAAACAATACAACCTTCATGACAGTACTATATAGCCAAATGATAAATATGGACTCTAATAAGCACAAATACAAGAACTTAAAACAAACATTGGTCTATGCAAGATATAGAGCATGACAGCCAATACACTTGAGTAGTGAAATTAGATCAATCAACTCCACAATGACTGCAATCTGTACTCAGTATTAGCAAGGAGACAAGGGGAAACAATCTTTCCAATGCTAGGTACTGGCACGAGAACTGCAGCAGCCCATTCTCTGAAATTCTGTGATGACAATGTCTTCCTCCCACGCAAACGTAGCACATAGTATTCCCACAAGGAATATACCATACACTAGCCCACAAGGACATATTCAGCACTTAGGAAATTTCAGGAAATGCTCATGTCCTCTTGTCTCCATTCCCTCTAAGGCTAATGAAGCCTTTGCGATAGTGATGGGTGGGCAGAATAATTCTGGGAAGACTAGCTGGAAACCCAAATCCTTGAACTGACACTTAGCTTGCACACACTGCTACTGTCTCCTCTTTGCCAAACATAAGATATTTCAAAATCATTGGAAAAATGAGGTTAACATTTTGCATAAGCATTTCAGTTATTAACTGGCTCACATTAACAATCAACTATGCTAACATAACAAACAATTCTTGTTACTCAAACTGGCGTCATTGTAATGAGCTCCAAATTAATCTCATCCGTACACAATCACTAATCTTGTTGTGTGCCAACTGAATTTTTAATCAGAACAGAGTGAATCATAGGTTGTTTTTAAAATACATTTCTAATACTTGCCATCCAAGATGAATAAACACTAGAGCAGGGAAGAACTTTCCTATTTACATTCTGAGAAGCTGATTTTATTTATGCCTACTAGACACACAGGTATCAAATGCATTCAATAGGAAAACATTTTTAATGAGAATAAAAAATAAAACTGTTTATTTCTAATAATGCTTTGAGCACGAACAGCATCACCAACCTAAAGAAGCTAGCCCTCAGACTGTAATTAATACTATATGCCAAACCAAAATAGACAGACCACTTGCCCCTCTGTTGAGTTGCTCCACAATGCCTACATCATTCTAGAAGATCAGCACGCACACAATCAGATCCTGCAACCAGCAGAGTAACTACTTCTGGTAAAACATGCAATGAAGCATATATTTTGTGGTGCTGAATGTGAGACTCCAGCAGAGTGTCTTCAAACCCAAGTGTCCAATATTTGTGCAAGGCACAAAAGCAAAGATGAGTTTCAATGAGCATTTTCAGCTGGATTCTGCAATTTCATAGTCAATGGAAGAACACAGTTGATTATCTCTGCTTATAACAGGAGTGCTCAACATATCACCCCACAGTTGAAATGCCGGACCAACCATTTAGGAATTCTCGGGGGAGTGGGGGGATGGTGGGGGGAAGATACCATGAACTCTTCATCTACAGCATCTACTTTTTAAAACGCAGTATTTCTGGAATCTTGCTTTAGCTGTCTGGCTAGCAGCTGCTTAACTGAACACCTGTTACCATGCTCAAATGAAAACCTAACTCGAAGGTCTGCCCATGGCCATGGAAACTGAAGAGTGACTGAAGTGATCTGCAACACAGCCATTCAAATGTCTTCAGGGAAGTCTACTGACAGCTTCTATTAGAGCCACACGAGCTCGTGGAATCTGGAGTACCTGGTTCTTGTTTCAAGCTAAGCATAATGCCTGACTCAAGCCATGTAACAGCATGTGATGACTTCTTGGAAAACAAGACACTCAGGCAGACAAGAGCAACGCATAAAGGCTCAATGTCAGAATTCCCACAGATCCGATGGCACACATCACTTACTTGGAGACTGTATTACTCATTTAATAAAATCTACATGCTTTTGTGCATGGTAGATTCTGTTTTGATTGCCAGGAACTGTTGCATCAGAAGTATCTGAAGACTGCTCAAGATTAAGAGCACTAAATTACGGTCAGCGTGCTAATCTGTATTTTACTTCTAGTCAGTAGAAAGATATGTTAAAGCATTAAAGAATTCTGCTAATATCTTAGAATTTGATTAAAATTATCTTCATTAAACAGCTCTCACATTTGTGGAAAAAAAGGGAGCTATTCAAAGATTTAGCACAATAACCAAGTTATTGTTAATGTAACATTCTGAAGAAAAACTCTACAAACCATAGTGAACATTAAACAGCAAATGCAAAAGCAAAGGTACGCTTTGCAGACCAAAGCTGCAAGGTGGAGATAACACACTCCATACCATCAGATGGACCGCAGGAGAATGATCAAGGACCTTATCAAAAGTGATTATTTTTACACAGTGAATGCTGTAGCAAGGCCTAATGACCAAAGCAAAACAAAAACTGTTGGCTTGCAAATTTCTTCTTTGGTTTGTTTTAATTAATTTTAAATAGGCTGGTTAATATCTTGTTATGTATCAAGAAGCAAATGGCTCTTCAAGTCGCTTTCCAACAAAGAGGACAAAGTTGGTCCTGTGCTTAGGCAGAAAAGTAACATGCACATGACAAGAGCCATTAAAGAACAATGTAAAAAAGAAAGAAAAATAAGGATGTTTTTATTCTTGCAGGTTTGCCTGCGTATCACTGCTGCTAGTGACTCCTTTTCACATGAGAAATGCAGCACCGTACCACTCTCAGCAAGCTTCTCCATCTGAACAGCATTTCTGCAAGATGTCCAAAACTGTCTTTATTTCACATCTCATTTGCTATTTGTTATTAATTTCAGTTTTCCAGTATATTAAGAAGTGTTCCTTTTCCTTTAACGTCAACTGAAGAGAGTGTTCGCTAATATGAACATTTCTCAGGAGGTTGTAAGAATGTGAAACAAAAGAGGAAAACAGGAAAATAGAAGTTGTAAATAAGGAATGTGAAAATTTTAGAATTGTCATAGAAAGCAAAACCTTTTCTATAAACAAGCCTAATGAAATAGATGTTCATCGGCACCACAACTCTTTCCCAAAGGAGTTTGTGAGCTTAACAGGAAAATGATCAGGGAAAGAAAAGAAATATGATATTCACCTTTTACAAGTTCTATTAGGTATGCTCCAAATAATTATTGGAATTAATACTTTAACAATTTTTATATCTAACTTACTATGAAATGAATAAAGGTAAAACCAAAAACCAGCATTTGCCATGTCACACATCAAAGGACATGTTCAACTCTGAAGCCATTGTTTCACACTCCTCCACCATGACATCTGTAACACAGCACGACAGCCTCTGACTCTGGGGAGCTCTGGAGACATGATCATAAAGCACAAAAGGGGCTGCATGAGAGAGGATTGTGCAAAGAGCCCCTCCCTTAGGCAAGGAGAAGTTCGATTAAAAGACACTTCTCAGGTTCGTGTTTCTACCGGTGACTCCTATATACTCCTACACACAGCCTATAAAATATGTCTCATATATATATACACATATATTTTTATATATATATACACATATATTATTTATTTTTATATATATACATATGCATAACATACTACCTGGTTCTATGTTTCCTCATGAGAAGCCAAAAATCAACATCCTTACACAAAATTATGTTACTTTTTTTTAGAAATAAATGTTTTCTAAGGACACAATTTATCAATCATTTTTTCTGAGACAGATCATTTAAGATGGTCAGATATTAAATAGACATATTTTAACAGACACTCTGAATAGTTATTGTAAAGGTAATATTGTCTTGATTAAAATGCTTTAACACACACCACCCCGCCATTTATGGATTCAACTTTAAATCACATTAGAAAACCATGTGTTTATACTCACATAAAAGTGAGATAAAAGGTAGGTTTCTTCTTCATTTTGCATTGTTGGAAAATTTCTGTTGCTGAAGCTATTCTAAAAAAGTCAGGACTCCTTGCATGGTGTAAAATTCTCAAACAGTGAAGTACTTACATGCAAGGCAGAAGGATCAGGCAAAAATTCAGCATCCTCTCCAAAGATAAAATCTGGTGGCAGGTCAGGATAGTGAGCATTGAAAATTATATCCCCTGAAAAGCAATAAATGAAAACACTGTTTGCACTTTTACATATGTGCTTATAAATAAAAAAATAATTGCACATGACACACATTTTTAACACAAAATTTAACAGCTACATTAAAAATATTTCATGTATATATCCATGTAATTTTTTACAAAAATTCACATGCAAGATAAGCATCAGATGTTTTGGGGGATGAAGTCAAATTCCTGAGGTACAGCTTCCTCCTCCTCTGCAAGCAATGAAACATGAAATACATTTTTGCTTTGTATCTCAAATGGCATTGCGAACATTATTGAGGGTTGCCTCAAAACACCAAGTCTGAAAAGAAATCTTGTATTAATAAAAAATACCATATTTAGATGGCTGTGTTTTTGTTTATTAAGTCAATCCCAAACTACTAAGGCACACGATTTTCAAAATACCGGAGCTTTTAAAACTTAGTAGCACTTACTCCCTCTTCTCCTTGCCACCCCCAACTCTTTGAAGGAAGAATACACAGTTTAACAGGAACCATTCCAAATATCCAAATTCTGGCCAAGAGAAATGCAGTACTACACATTTAAATGGAGAGACTAAAATTAACTAAAAATATAAAACTTCATCACAGCTTGACACTGACTTGTCATCTTGCCAGTGTCACAAGATATGCAATTAATCACTGATGTGATAGTTTAAAGAAATTTGGGTTGCACTATTTCACTGGTAAACATACTTCAGAGTTCATATAGATCAAGAGGTTGAGCTTTTTGCATCTGAGCTTTTAAAAAAGCCTTTCATAGTTCAAGAAAAAAGTTAAAAAAAAAAATAAATGTTTCTTGCCTTACTTGTCTAGCTCCCAATCATTCTTTCTTCTTTATGACGATACAAACAAATAGCTGAGCTTTTGCAGATTTGTGAGGTAGCGGACATCGGAAAAAAAAAATAAGACAGTTCCTACTAGGTGTTACGACTTGTTTGAAATCCACACAGCAAAGTAAAGCTAGTGTGGTAAGACTTATAAACAATTCTGTCCAGAAAAAGTTAAACCACTTTTTATTTCTTAAAAAATTACGAGTGAAGATCTGGAAAAAAGCATTAGATGAAGAAATCTTGCAAAGCCACACTGCTAGTTCAGTGATGTCACCATGTCAAGACATTTAACATGACAGTTTTAATTGCTGATATTCTGTAAACTTATCTTGGCTTTAGTTGGAAGCAAGAATGCTGTGAAGATTAATTGCACAGGATGAAGGCTCATGACCAAGAAGCCAATGGCCAGTCTGGGGTAGTAGGTATGCTCCAGAGCATCGTTCCAAATCACGAACTCACCGATCATGCGACTCAGTAGAACACAGTGTGGGTTTCTCCTGTCCTCACTCCTACCTTCCTTTCACAACTGTCAGGAGCACGTGCAAGTATGGGGTGCAGAAAATAGCAGAGGTCTGCCAGTTGAAATTCCCAACATACTCAACATAAAAATCAACCTTTCATTTAATTTAAAAAAAGAACGAAACAGGCACCAATCCTAGGGGAAATGGCATAAAATTGCAATAGGAAATGCATCTTTTTTAAGCAATAGAAAATAATAACTGGATTGCCTAAACTGTAATACAGCAATGAAGAATTCGGAAAAGCTGATGTTTACTAGACTGGGTAGTTCCTCTGTCACCATAATGCAAACCCTTTTCTAACTTACCGCAATTAAAGTGTCATGTATGGCTCTTCACAAAAACCTCACCAATTTTTACTTGTGAATTCGAGGTTATGTGTTGAAGGAGATGCACTTCAATACATTCTTTAACTGAGCTTTGAAAGAGGCTTGTTACGAATAACTCAGAACAGAGCACAATGAAAAAGCTTGCCCTGTGACTTAGCCCAATGTTGCTCTGAAGGAAAGAACTGTATCTGTGCTTTTGCCATGTTCCTATGTGACGATAAGTAACTCATTTAACATACACTTTCCATACTGCAGTTGCTAGTTTTGCATGCTTTTCATTCTCTGCATTCCTGCTTTAAAAGAGTTGATGAAATAGAGTGCATATACCAACAGCTCAGCTCACTAGGAGCTGCACTCCAACTACACACATAGTACAAAAGACTGCTTAGAATAAAAGAAGGATCAAAATAACTGCTTATTTTTTAGATTATACCTCCATATTTGACTCGCATAAAACTATTACAGAACATTACATCACAAGATGGTTTCAAGACTCTGCTTGAGTAGTGAGATTGGCAATAAACTGTATTTACCTTGGCAAGCTTCACAGTCAGGGGTGAGCCTCAGGAAAGCTGTGGCAGTAGGTGCAACATGGAGGTTCAAGCAGGTACAAAACCCTTTCCCTTCACAATGTTTTCAGTTCTACTGCGACATGAAGTGAACAGAGCTCACAGCAAGTCCCAGAACATCATCATATGCAGTGCTCAGTGTAACAGTAAATTAAAATTGGCATGATTAGTTTAACACATGAGGCAGTAAACTTTTACAATTTGGGGTTCAGGTCAGCTGCATATCCCATGCAGTGATTCCTGCTGTGGGATGAGAGACATGTGGAGAAGGTACCCTTTCTGGAGTCACACTCAGGTTGGGCACATCATGTTGCAGCTGGCCAATCCAACCTATTACCTACCTCATATGCTCATATTTCTTCTTTCCCACCCTCTGTCACATCCCTTCTTCCATTAACTATTAGTGGCACATCAGTCCTTATCCACAGTGAGTGACCACCTATGCAGATACTTTGGTTTAAAGAAGTTTTCATGACCTACTGATCCCAACGAACTAATCAGTACAAGGGACAGAATCCAGAGTAAAAATTAACACTGTGATATTTGATTTTCTGTTACTATTATTTATAATTGATAAAATTGTTTCTACTTGTTCAGGGTAAACATGCCACAAATCCAAACTCCCAAGTCCCTTTAATAAAAGTCATTTTGAGACCAAACATATCAACATTAAAACCAATGTGTATATCAAGATTATTTTCCCCTACAGTCATTTTCCAAAAGGCCATAAGTTAAATAGCTACATAGGTTCTCTAGGTTTCAAAACAAATAAAATTAATACTTCAGTGCCTGTTAATCATACAGTCACAAAACACTATTGTTGAGACCATACTCAAAACATTTCACAACCCCATGGAACCTACAAATGATGCTGTTGTCCTTATTTTCTAACTAAACCAGAAACGTATCTTTTACACTCTCCTTCCTACAGTACTACAGGTTTTATCTGAATTTTTTATCCAAATTTTAATTTATTGTGCTACAGTCAAGCCTCACATAGGCTGGGTGACATTTTAATAAAAACAAAGTAGTTCAGAACAAAATTACACTTCAATGTTAAGAGTTAGAAAAGAGCAATGATTCTCTATCATCAATGGCTTTCATTCTGGAAGTCAAACACAGCATCTTGCTATTAAATATCCTAAGATCTGACCTTAGAACAAACATTTCATATATTTACAAAGGAAAAGACTATCCCCTCAGTCAAATCTTATTCTACTAAGTCTTACTCCTGCCATGAATTCAAACACATTCAGCTAGTTTCTAAAGCAAAAGAAAAAAGAACCTTTTTTTGAACCATATCAGACATCCATCCTCATCACCCCGGCCTCTTTAACTTCTCTGCTCTGTGATTTCCCCTTCCAAATAGTTTCACTTATGACTTGCTTAATTTACTGTCTTATGACAGAAAAAGTAACACCTTTGACTCTAGAAGGCTTAAGCCTAAGGAAGGAGTTTGCCCTATTCTCAACTATGAGCATGAGCTATTTTCATAAGTTACACGTTCTCAACAAAAATACACTATAACAAATGAGGCTACAGATTAAGAGAAACATCCTAAATCTGAGTTTGTTAAATACCACAACCCAGAGATTTTAAAACTACAGTTAACAGTTTGCTTGGCAGGGTTATGATGCATAAATAAAAAATGCTCCATTACACTCAAATAAAAGGTATTTAAACAATCACAACAGCCAACGCAACACTAGTCTCTGCGTGAGCTTACAAAATATAAGGTGCTAAATATTTTGAATCACAAGCTAACAGTTCATCTTGACCTAGTAGAAATATCCACTTTTATAACATGATATTACTTGTGGCTTACCCCTTTCAAATATAAATGTGCTGGGGTAAATAAAAATAACATTTTTAATCAGTAAAGCCATTTGCAAAATTATTGTGCTTCAAGTTTGAGAAAATGGTTAACCTTTTAACCCAGGAAGAAAAAAACACCAAAAAAAATTCAATATAGTCCTGCATTCTCTCCCCTTCTCACCTAAATGAAACAAATACCCTTTTCCTTGCATCTTTAGCACATGAGTATGTAGTTTTTCACGTTGCAACTCTGTTTGTCCTTATTCCCTTGATGGAAGGCAAACTATGCGGTGTTCCACAGCGCTGTTGACAATGACCAGCCCAGTATAAGAGCAAGGCAAGCAAAACCTTCATGCTCAGACCATAATTATCTCACTTCTGTAGATGCACCAGACAATAATTACTTCAGTAGAATTATATTTCCAATTACATACTACTACAGAATTTAAAATTACTTCAACAAAGTTAAAGCCATCAAAGATAAATTTAGAAGAAAAAGGATGTATCATACTCTGTTGCTTTTCATTACCCAAAAATATTTCTTTCTTTTGCTTTTTTTCTCCTCAGGCAAACAGCATTAAATTTTGAAATATTTTACTTCACAGAATTTCAAAAGAAAAGTTAATATGCTCCCAACAGACAAAAAGATAGAAATATTAATACTTAAACCCATAATTTCTTTTAAAACACATACGGGCTGTTCTTTTCTCATCTATTAAAATGTATAAGCAAATCTAACAAAGGAATAAGACTTGACTACAAGCAAGACAGGTAGGTCTTACTCTGAAACTGAGAAATTTCTGAAATCCTTACAATTGCTTTCTACTGGCCTATCCTACATACAGTTTTTCTCCTCCTGGTAACTTCCTTTTGGGGCTACTTTTCTTTCTTTTTTTTAACCACACTATAAATTTGATAATACGGAAAGTAAGGGTAATGCTATGTTAAGAGTGCCACAGCATTAACATCTCTGCTTAACTAAAGGTGGCAAAATCAGGAAGCAACATACCAGTTAACTTCCCAAACTCTACTTTTCAAAGGATAGCTATCTTCAGTTTCTTCTGATGCCAAGAATTTCTAAGTCAGCACTAAGTATGTAGAATAAACATATGTGGCCACTGCAGCCTGGAATAAGACCAATTTGAATGGAATTTGTTATGAAGCAGATCAACCCATTTGGCTTTTAAGAAATCCAAATGCAACTTGATCATGAAATGCATTCCCAGATAACAGGGGAAATTGCTGAAGCAAGAGACCAAATCTATGTGCAGAATCAGTTTTGGGAAAATACATAAAATGCTCTCGTTGAACATTAAAAAGAAAAAGACAGTCAGTAGAATTATATTATTCATTGATTCAGAATGCTAACCTGTCCCTTCTAGTAGCCACACAAATTATAGACTAAAACTACTGATCAGTCTCTTCTATAAACAAACCCTTACCTAAACCAGCCATTGTTAATTGTCTTTACAGATACAAAACTCAGTTACTCACTACAACCCGCAACCAGTACAGCTGACAGTATGAAAGGATTTAAATGAACTAAACACAGACCTGCTGACCTGTCACTGTGTTTCACCCCAAAGATTTTTGCTCTACAGGCTTTAAGTCAAACACAGTAATACAGTACCCAGAGAGCCTCTTATTAATTGGTTGCCAAGAAAGATTAGTTCCTGAAGTGACAATACAACCTGTTGAAAACAAAACTACTACTACTGAAGGAAGATACAGGAGTAATTCTATTTTGGTGTGGTATTGCTTCTGCCAGGCTATTCCTGTCTCAAGTAAAGGATGTTTTTAAGCTTAATTTCTGACTTCGCATGCAAATCAAGGTAGCAGAAGGCAAAAAAGTCATTATTAAAGACTCAAAAGCATTTCAGAACAGAGGGACAATTTGAAAGAAAGGTATTTGATTGTATCAGAAAAAAACCCGCCTTCTCTGTACTGCTCTGACTCTCCAGAAGAAATCCCAGCTACTCCACTACAAGCTGCAAAAGACCCAGTTTCCATAAACTTGGTTCAACTGATTAATCAAGTTGTTTAGTGTCATCTGAGATGCCTCAGGGCACATTTATGGCAGCTACGACATGCTTTTTCAGGGAGATCAGTGGCCTTTGGGTCAGCAGCTGAAAAGACAATCAAGGTACTCTAGGAAATCAGTTAGACACCTATAGTTAGGCTAGTGAATCAAGTCCCAGTTTTCCAATAAAAGAAAAAAATATTTGGGAAGAATTTGCAGGATGTTAATTTGATTCTTGGACAAAGGGTTGCAGGTGTGGGTGTTTTTTCCCTTAACTCAACTAACAAATGCTGCTGTAGGAGAAAAAAAAAGAGATGTAAGACTGTATAGAAAGAGAAATTATGTTCCTTTGCAAAGTGGGCAAATCTGCAGAAGTGGAATAAAAATAAATGAGTTGGCTTCCAAGCTGAGCAAAGGCATCAGGACAATCTCAGTTACTTGCACTGCTGTAGCTGAGTAACTGCTTTCTCAGAAACGTTAGTACTAGAACTGAAGAGGACAAAGATGAGAACAGATAACAGAAGAAGGGATAAGATATTGGTAGAAATTAAAGCCAGGCAACACTGGAGAAGTTAAAACAGAGACACTGAGTAGGTCAGAAAAGGGAAGGTGAAGGCAAAGAATAAATACATTTAACCAAAAGGACCGTAGACCACCACCAGCGTGTGCAGCCCAAACAGGAGAGAAAAGAAGGAAAGAGCAATGCAGGAAGGCACAACGGCAGTACCAGTGTGGAGGCCTAATGTAAAATCTTTTAAGCCTCTGTAAGTCCACACTTGCACATAGATACTTCTAAGGTCACTTCTTTTGATGCAGAAATACACTGTTTAAGACTTTCACCTGCAAAAACTTCTGTCATTTACTTGCTCAAGAGAAGTCCAGCACATAAGGAGAAGTGTCAAAAAACCCACAAAAAACACAAGTGAGAGGGAAGTGATTATTTAAAAGAGGAAAATATTGTTGTAAATTTTGTAATCAAAGAAGAAATAAATATAGTAAAAAGATTAGACTGTCTCTTGGCACTCCTATTAGGTACATCCATTGGATAATTAACAAGTTACGAAAGTAAAAAGATTTATTCTTCCTGCCCTGTAAAGCAAGACTCAGACAAACTTTAGAAAACATATTGCCTGGAAAAATCTGTGGCACGTTGCATGACCCAGCAAAAACACATTTACCATACAGGTAAGGATATCACCTAAGTATAACGTGAAATACAGCAATCAGAAAGTCCTTCCTGTAAGAGTCTCAACTAAACCACAACCTGTGTAAAATAACCAAATGGTACACAAAACACTGACACATGCATTGCAGCAATATGGTTTATGAGAATCTTAAATCTTACAATAACTTGCAAAATCATTTTTACAGTTGCTTATTGGCACAATAAACAAGTGTTTAGCAAATAGATTTGCAAAGCAGACTTTAAAAGAGCAACAAGGAGGTCAGACTCTTCTTTATATTTATCTTTTTTGTTGTTGTTTTTAACTGCCTCCTTAAAATAGAAAGCCACGGGAAGACTGGATGAATTTACTGAAAGGGTTCCATGACAGGAATAAAAGCAGATGAGATTTTGTACCATAAATTATGGGCAATATTCTTAGACTAGTTAGGCAGCAAAACTAATTTCCTCCTCTAAGGCCCATAACTAAAATGAGTAAGAAACTAACAAACAGAAATCAGAAGAAAAAAAAAAGGAAAAACTAAGCTTCAAATGAGAAAAAAGCTACATTCTTCGGGATCAAGGAAAACAAAGTGGTGGCAGTAGAACCCAGAGCTATAATCCACTCACATAAAAACAGTAAAAATCAGACAGAAGATGAAAATACTAGAGTTCAAGAGGCCACAGAGAACAGTAGCATCACAAGGGCAACACATTGTTTAATCACTGTGAAATTCCAGATGACAGCACTCAAGGTCAGAGAGGGAAGGAGGCAACAGTGCCTGAAAAAGAAAATGTGAAGAGTACAGGAAAAAAACCCACAAAGCCAGACTCTTCTAGCAAGCAGCAATGAAAGCTCGAGTGAAAAAGGAAAACCCAAACCAAGATATTTGGTTTGCTGGAACAAAATTTCAATTTGATTCTAAATGGTGTATTTAATTATTAATATTATTCAATAGAGACTATTGCAGCTTATGACTGTGCTTATCCTTAAAATTTCTACTGACATCTGCCTTGATGTTTTATCAACTCAGACCACAGTATCTGCAAGAGTTACAGAAGACTTCACCTCAAAATACACAAATACTTCTCCAGATAGAACACTGAACTGTACTAAGCAGCTACTGCTGTTCAGTTAGCAATAAAGGATAGCTCTGCATACTATACAAAATCAGTTTTGTCCTCGGAATACAGATTCAACCTCTTACAGGGTATTACAGACAGTCTTCCAGAAATTAAAACTCCAATTAAGAGCTTTGAAAAACTCAAATATAGAGAAAAGCACCGAGTTTAATGCAACAACATTGAGTTCTGGATGAACTAATAAAAACAATATGGCCGTCTCAGATTTTAATTGACAGTCTAACAAGAGCAGGCCCAAGTTTTCTAACCATTCTCATCATGAAAAAAAAATAAATTTATTTCCTTTGGAGAAAAAAAAAGGAAAAGTGTCTCCCTGAAAGCATAATTTGAAAATTTCTGACGTGTATGGAAGATGATTAGCACGACACACTAATTTATCTTGAATACTGGCATAATATTTCCTTTAGTATAAAATTGTGGGTATCTCCAAGGTCCCTGGCTGGAGCTGAGTGACTGTTCATTCCAACAGCTCTGAATACCTGAAAGAGTAAGGTGAACGTGACATCTAAAAAACTCATTAAAATAGCCAACAAGCCAATCTTAACTCACAAGATGCTTGCTGTTACCAAAGCTAACAAAGCAATTATTTTACATTACTACAGATAGTCAGGCACTGCCTTGCCTGTAAGTACACTTTCTCCTTTTTCAAGAAATTGTGAATTTTCTGGTCTCTCGCAAAACGGGACTGTAACTGTAACTATACTTCCCTAAAGCTGCATACCAACAGTTTTCAACACACTAGGATTCATGCTGGGGTGTTTGTGCAGTGGCAGCGGTTATGATTGATGATATGCAAAGACCTAATCTGTTGCAAAGAGGATGTAACACAAACCACAAAGGAACTAGACACTTCAGCCTGTGTTTGGTACCACATACTGAGGCCCATACACTGCAGATCCTGAACATTTTCAGCCAGTCTTTTTATTCTGGCAGATTTCACAACTTTCCTTTGCAGAAATACGCTGTCCTTGAAAGATAACGTATCTAGCAACAGCTACAACAAAGTATCTAAAAATCTCCGGTTGCACACTACGGCTGTCTTCCCCTGCCATCATTACAGATCTAAACACAAAATTATTAAAGCTTTCTTGAATCTCCTCACATCACTGTTTATTCCACATGCTGTGAGACTGAATGATTCACAGCATTTTCAAACATTTAACACTGAAACGCGGAGGATTATTATTACTTGAATTCACTGCTATTATTAGATACTTCTGAAAAAGATACACTTGTTTACACCACTCTCAGTTGGTCTTGTTAAAATATAAAATATGGTTAAAATGTGTGGCTTGGGTTTTATGAAGGTGGAGACAGCAGTAGCATTACATTTTTTTGTTTAATTGCTTATGTGATACTAAAAATATAAGAACTAAGGGGAAAAAATAAAAAGCAGATTTCTCAGTACTGACATTGAACACATAGTCCATAATCATATTTCTACGTATTTTAACAGGACTACAGTCATTTAGCATATTAATATAGTCTGCATGCCTATGCACTTGCATATGGGCATTTCAATCTATTAATTTTTGTTTATATAGTAGGAACACTTCCAGCCTCTACCTGAAAAAAGACTTACAGCTCTCAGAATGCACAAATAAGGCCTTGTATGGTGATAAATAAGACAGCCACATAGAAGATATGATATCATTTTCTAAAGCATGCCATCCAGTGAAGCTTCGTTTGACTGCATCTTGATCACGGACATTAAACAAGACTCAAGTGGACTTTACTACACATTGCAGAACACATCAAGACTCAACAGGTTGAGTCTGCTACACAGTATAACAATTTTAAATAAATATTCTACCTCATGGGGTAGTTGGCTTCATATAATACAGCCCATTACTTACTAAAAATTCTGAATAAATGCAGAGCCACATCCTTTTCCTTAAAATAATTGCTAGCCAGGAATTAATAGTCCATTTTTATCTTGTGAGAAAGAACAACTAGTACTCTTGAGCCATGATCTAATATATTTAGAATAGACAAAATAGTCATAGTAGGCTGATACATAAGCCTGGCTTCTCTCTCGAACACATAAGCAAACTTCCAGATCAACTTCCAGTAAAGACCACTTCCCATACAGGTGCCAAATGGAAGCTTTAAAGAACTTCCAGTATACAAGAAGTTTAATTTTGTTGATTTCTGTTCATAAAGCATAAGCTTCTAGTGCATGACATAATGACAAAAAAAAAAAATACTTCAGAAGGAATGCAACTACATTCTTAATATTTAAAACGTCTCAGAGAGCTACAGCATGTGTATGATGCAGTCCAAATGGATACTATCAAAGCAGTGTTTTAAATGCTTACCATTTCTGTTCACACCAAGTACTTGCTTCTCCAGAAAGCATATTTTCACAGACTCACAGGATAGCTAAGGCTGGACAGCACCTCTGGAGACTGCCTAGTCCTGTCCTTCAGCTCAGAGCAGGATAAACAGAGCAGATTGCTTAGGGTCATGTCCAGCTGTTTTTTGAGTATCTCAGGGATGGAGATATACAAACTACACAAGCTCCAAGCACAACCTGTTCCACTCTTTGACCATCCTTGCAAAACAGTTTTTTTATAGCATGTGAATGGAATTTTCTATATTTCAATTTGTAACCATCTCCCTTTAGCAACCGCCACTGAGAAGAGCCAGACTTTTTCCTTTCCCCCATCAGGTATTTATACACATTAGTAAGGCTTGCCACGAGCCTTTTCTTCTTGAGAAGCCCCATCTATCTCGGCCTCCCCTTGTGCAACAGATGCTCCAATTGCTCAAGTCATCTTTGTGGTCTTTTGCTGTACTCATTCCAATATGTCCGTGCTTTTCCAGTAATAGACAGACCAGAGCTGGACACATTACTCCAGTTGTGGCTTTACCAGAGCTGCCCTAAATCTATAATTGCCAAACTTTTAATTTTTCTTCATCCGAAATTCTTCAGGCTCTCTTATATGTCAGTTGTTAGAGATGAAAAACAACACAACCATTTTTCAGCAGTTCAAGCGTTTAGAAAACTTTTATGTTCTAAAAACATACAAAACCAAATTTTATTCTAATCCTTTGAACCAACACATAAACTAAGACAAACAAAATACAAACTGAGAGTGGGCAAATGAGCTAGGTATCTACAGATCCTCTAAACATAAGGAGGATTTAACAATACCACTAAATCAGAAAAATCAAATTCACATTTCGCTAATCTCGTCAAATATACCAGTTATTGTTTAAAGGTACTTAATTAAATAACAGAATGACGTCTTTTATTGGAGCTTAATAAAGAGTTCTCCCTAAAAGAGACAGAAAGAAAGAACACAATGCAAATACAAATTATAAGCGAGTCTAAAAATGGTCATGAGATTGTCTTAGTTATAACATTTAGAAATACATATAGAAACATACAGAAATACTAGAGGCGGGTGGGTTGTGACCTTTGGCCTTTAGAACTGATTTTTTCAAAACTGCACTATCATGGAAGGCTGTAAACTTAAATCTGAGATATTCTTGACAGTTGTGTGTTCTTGGAGCTGAAGCTTTAAGAGAAAACAACACAGGTATCTCAAAACTCATAAAGTTAGATACACTAGAAAACTTTACCAGATATGGAACAGTGAAAGAAAGGCCAAGATGCAACAGCAGTATTTTTTAACTTACATTTGAGCGTTTCTCCAGCATAAGGGATATGTAGCTTAAACCGATCACAGCTGGGTCCAGGGGTCAGGGACGTACAGCTAAAAATGAAGACAAGAGAAGAACGTGCTAAGCAGTTACAGATGGCAGCAAACACTAACGTTATTCTACAGGATACAAATGACTGATAGTAAAGATGTTGTGACTACTGAAAATACTCAGGAATCTGGGAAAGAAGAAAAGGTGGGAAAGACGCAGGAGGCCCATCCTCTTTTGATTCAACAGTTGTGACAATAGCATAAGAAATTTAAGGGTCTGTGCCAACTGTCTCCCATTTTATAATGAAAACATACACGCAAAATGCTCTGGTCTGAGTGTGTTATTAGAATGGTATCAATTAGTCAAAGTCATCAAGAATATTTTGTATACAATGTTGCAGGCCACAACTCTCTATGTCACAGTAACACCGTTACATGCTCCCTATCCCTGCCACCCATATAACTGGAATGAATCTTGATTTTAATACACCAACACTTACTCATTTTTTACCTATTATAACATTAAATTTTTCCCTTGTGGAAAGTCTGACAGTAGCCTTCAGGTGAACAAGTTTCATAATCAGGTATCTGAAGCTATATAACAATTGAGCATGTATGTTCATCATCTGTCACTCTCCAGTTTAGCTGGAGCACTGAAACAGCAACTGGGCCTCATGGTGATAAGAGAGCATTTTATGAATAGAAAAGACTAGAAAACTGTTTAGTGTCTAGGCCAGAGATGACCAACTTTTTCATACCTTTTAAATCATGTATCAAAATATCTGCACACAAAAAAATGCCAAACAAAAACAAAATCTCAAGCTGCAAATGGAGAAGCAGGGACATAAATTGTTTCACTGGCAGGAATTGTCCCTGAAGCTTTCACCATTGTGGGCTGCTGTGCATATGACAGGTCCCAGGAGCAAAAATAATGGAAGCCCTTAGAAGTTCACTGTTTTATGTTTCTAGGGATCCTGATAACTCTGAAATCTTCTTGCCAGCCCAGTACAATTGACAATTTTTTACAGCCCCAGCACAATTGTTGCAAGCCACTTAAAGCTCAAAGCCATACTGGCCGACTCTAGAAAAAACAGTGAGTGGTAAGAAGGTAGGCAAAGGTAAAATAACTTGCCTAAACTTATATATCAGATCACTGGTAGAGCTCTTAATACACACCACTCATAATATAACGAAACAAAACCCACATGTACTGGGCCATACACACACCCTAAAGCAAAAAGATGGGTAGGCCAGAAAACAAAAAAATTCTGATCCTACCTTCGTATCCTCCCTTACCAGCAACAACATGGTAACTGCTGCAGCTCTGTCTCACTGCACGAGAGGCATTGGGGCAAACGGAGCAATCCTATTTCTCACTCACATACTCAAATTGGTTTGGAGAGCCATTTCTCCAAGATGCTGGCTCTACAGTCTCTTTTCCTCTTTCTACTTGCAAGTTCAGGAAAATACATGCACTAACTTCAGATTGTTTTTACTCAGTGAGCTGCATTCACTATTTACTCAAATTTGTGCCCACGCGTAGCTTCACCAAAAAGAAGCAACCACAGAAGCACAGAACAATTAACTTAAATGAATTTTCCATAAAAATACTAGAAAACATAAGCAAACCACTTATGTGCACCTAGAATCTAAGACAGATGCAATTAAGAGCTAGATGCAGTCAACAGCCTACACTGATTCAACAAGAATGCACTACATTTTTTCAGTATCATTACAGAAATTATATAACTGTCCTTTCAAATAAAAGGGAAGAAACACATCCTATCTTCACTTTAGAAAGGTTTTTGTGATGTCTTATGAGAGCACCATGCAAAACAATCTACAGAAACATAATTGAGATACAACTACTACCAGATACTGCAGACTTGAATGGAAAGCAAGTTTCAAAACAGATTAGTTCACTTCTTGCTTCATCCAGGAAGAATGCACTGACCTGGTTTTCTTTTGCTGGAATACTACTTTGCATTTTATAGAAAGACTGATGATGGAGAAGAAACAATGTTTATGAAATTTGTCAATGATGCACATGTGAAAGGGAACACAGCATGCCGGACAGAGTTGAAAAACGTTTTTATTTAATGGTTGTTTTTATTTCATGGTCTGTACTGCTTATTTTTATATTACATCTAGGTAGGGCTTAGCAAGAACAGTAAGAATGATGAGCCTCACTGGGAGTAAAATCAGTTTGAGAATATAAAAAGTTGGATCCCTAGTGCAACAGAAACAAGAGAATATAATTTTTTTCCAAGCTGTGGTTTTTCAGTAGGTGAGAATGGCAAAATGGGAGTGCCCATTGTGAGGGTGTTTTAATGGCTGTGAATGAATTTAACAGCTATATAGATATTATTATCTACTTCCAAAGTATTTCTATGGCTTACAACATATATAAGGCCAATTCTAGGAAGCGTACCAAAATCCCCAAAAAACGCGCAACATAAAAAAAACCTTTTCAAGTTCTAAAATACCTCTGCAACAACAGTTAATAGTTAATGAAATTTTCTTTCAAAGTATCACAGGTCGCAGTCTGAGACACCTTTCTCAAACACTATCAAAATTACACTGTCGTCAGCTTTTCAACAGACACAAAAATTTCTGATCCTGCAAATACTCTACAATCTTTTCTTTTAGTACATTGGGCCATTTGGAATACTTAGAGAAAGTATAATATTCTTTAACATTAAAATAAAAGCCTGACTTAATGGTAAATGTCCCTAAAAGCAATACTAAGTACTTTTCCTATATCATTATATTGCACTAGAAATGTTTTGAATTTTACTGGTCTAGAAGTGATGGAAAGTGACAGTATTTGCAGTCTTTTTTTTTTTCCCCCAAATTGCTCTGGCTGGGCTGCAAAAGAAACTTCAATAAATGCAATAGGCTGAGCGACCAAGCAGAAATCTTACATACATCCATTTGAACGGAGGCAGCTTCTTTTTAGTATAAACAGTAAAAGAATGAAACTCCTAAGGAAAATCGAAATTTTGGTTCATGTAGCAGTCTGTGTCTGCCCCTGTTTCAACAGAAGGCCACTAGTAAAAGCCTGACTAGGGACATAATCTCCTGCCTGAATTTGCTTAACAGAGAGAACCTCTTATAACTATACACACATCTGACCCAGAAACATGACCTCTATCTTCTCCAAAATGGAAGACTTTCGTCTTTTGGAAATGCAATCCTTTTACTTAATCTGGTCCAGACAAACATCACACTTGAAAAGGAATTACTTATAACAAAGTCTTTAAAGGTTATTTGGTGTCCTGTCTTCACAGGGAATTGACAGAACAGTAATACCTGGTGTTGAAAACTAACTGCAGAAGCTGACTCCATCTCATGATACATGGATGTGTTATCTCCCTCTTCAGTCATGGAAAAACATTACACTGGTTTGCATCTCTTCATCTAAATAATCAATATTTTACACGGGAAAGCCACGTAAGCAAGAATTAATGCTCTCATGCTCAGAGCAGTGATATGTCTTAGTCTTCATAAGATGGTTAATGCTATACCACAAGATCTCCCACAATGGTTTCCCTACTAAAATATCAAAGAATCATCAACTCGACAAGTTACCAGGATGAAGGAATATTTGTAAGTGTATCACTTAAAATCATGCTGCCCTATCCAAAGGGGCTGTGCTGAGACTTACAGTTGGAAACTGGTAGATGGAATTGAGTATGCAAGCAATCACAGCTGAATACAAACCTTCCTCTTTTGCAGTAGGTTTTAGCTAAGTTCCTTGAACAAATACAGCAGATTAAACTTCAGTTGAGATATATTTCATCCCTATGGAATAAGTATTCCAAGTAGGAGACATGTTGTTGAGCGTTTGATGCATCTTACAATTGGGATTGTCTGTGACCTATTGGGAAAAGATTTCTTTCACAGTGAATAAAACTAAACCAGTTCTCATACAATGAAAAAGTCACTGACTCCAGACGCAGTGACCAGATGCTTACTTAGAAGTGTTCAGAATTCTTTACCACTCACAATAGGAAACAAAAAAGACTATACAAGAAAATAAATCAGAAAAATCAGTCAGTTTTCCTGCTTGGAATAAAGCATCAGCCTACAGTGATAGGTATAGCAGAAGGTATTTTTTTTTTCCAAATTAATTCTGCCTGATTTAGAAACGCAGTTCTGAGTTTAACAGCGAGGTTTTCTATTATACCAATGTATTTGTGATTAACTATTTTGTTGAACTGACACTTCTTCTGTTTTGTTTAAGCTAAAAAAACAAAGCCACTTTGATATTTTACAGGTCTGAAGCCACGATGATAAGGAGGACTCTGATAACCTTAGATTTCAACATGGTCTTATCATCAACTAGTCTTCTAAAACCACCACTTGAAAGCACTTCCAAGACAAGCAGTTTTAAATCATTTGGGCTCTGGTAAGATCTTATCCAAAATTACATTCTGTGACAACTGACAGGGTCACAAAGAAACAAGAGCACAAGTGTTTACCACCTTAATCCTTAAAGTCAGGAGATGAGTAGTTATTCTACCCAAAGTCTTTAAAAATCCAACCAACCAAACTCATCAACACCCCTCTCCAAATCCACCTCTTCATATCCCAAAATTCCAGTAAGAGGCCTGTTTTTTATACCACTCCTAAAATCCACTGCTTACAACCATATAAAAGTATAGCAAACATCCAGAAATGCCATCAGAGGTAGCTCTACTGAAAAACGAGCAATCTCCTTTTTATTTCTTCTTATTTTAATTTGTGATATAGGTGTAAGCCCCAACAGTCATGTCAGATTTATTTGATGACTATCAAACTCCCTGATTATAAAATATGCAATGTGTTTAGTCATTCTTCCTTCATAGATCATAGAGAAGCTTTACTGCCTTTACCATCTGAAGACAAATCATCAGTGAACTTTACTGTACAATAGCAAAGTAAAATTAGACTAAGAAATTTAGCCTCTATAATTTGAGGAACTTAATATTGAGACTGTCTAACCAGAATAGTCAGAGATGCAAAAGCTTCTTTAATCTCATGGTGCTTAGGCTGCTATGCTTGCCATTCTGGAGGATCAGTACTTTTTTGGATAACAGACAACTTTTATTTGCTCACCAGGCTGTTGGTGTAAGAGCCAAGAAGTTTCACACTGAGTAAGAGATACCTCAATGGAGAACAATACTAAAAACAACACACTCACAAACAAAAAGCAACACCACAAAGTCAGTTGTGACCACTGGCTGTATTCCCAACCCTTCACAATACACCTAGGATATGTTTCCAGTTGCTCCTATATATACTGTTACATATATCCTATAAAGATACTGCTAGGGAAAAAGGAGGTCTGATTCCTTTCATAATACAAGAGGCTAAAAAAGGATGAGTATTATTTTAGGAATGACATGACACAGTTCAATCAGAGGTTTAGAGGCTGAAGGTTTTGTCAGCAAGAATCAAATATAACTCAGAGGCAAAGACAGGTTCACCGTTTGTTACTAATAAGAGGCAGCAAACTCAAAACCCCACCCAAAACTCTGATGTGGCATTTGATAAGAAAAACACCTTAATGTTAAACTCCAGTAGAACAGCCTTTGTCGATGCCTACAGATTCTTCTTTCCTCCAATTTCTGTAGATGGAAATCTGCTCCAGTGTTCTTTGAAGACACAGTATTTCATCCCATTTAATTAAGAATTAATTGCAGAATTCACAACAGATGGGTAAGTCATGTACAGAGGCATTAAGAAAAATTAAAGTGTATGGAGGAGGGAGGAGAGTAGAAGGAAGGCCAGCAGGTGACAGGTTTTTTGCAAGGATCAGGAACCAGAAAAATGGTGAAAATCATGTTTTAGAGAGTTGACACTGACGGTGAAAACCTGTATCATGCTTCAGCTCCCTGCAGCAGTGCACAAAGCTTAAGAGGCTCCCAGAAGCCTGTAAATACACAAGAAGAGTACTGAGCAGCTGCTGCTGAAAACAAACAGATCCAACCAAAATTCTGTCAATCAGGCAAAATTTGAAATGGGAGAGATAGTCTGGTCAATCAATTTTCATCTTCAGTTCCCCTTCTTCATTTAGAGGTATGTATCACACATACGAGAGAGAGAGACTTGTACTTAAAAGACACGCACACCACTGCTTTTGGAAAATAAAAATCCAGTTACATTTAGAATAATCACTACTTACATGCATCTTTTAATTAAAATATTAAAATCTGAAAGTCAACCGATAATTATTAAAAGACCTTTCCAATTGGTAAACCCACTGTTTTTACAAAATTCACCTGTACCCTAGCTGCTTTCTTCAAACTTAATATAAAACTAAACTATAGACAAGGACTACTTTTGGTATTGCAAACAGATGATGTTGTTTTTGAATCCTCTTACTATAGGTGATATTCTGTAACTGCAACAGCATTTCAATCCATAATTATCATTTGGGAAATTCCAAAGTGTCTCCACATATGTAAACTATATCCTCAATAAAACCTTCATCTACTGTAAGTGCTGATTTTCCTTGACATATATTTAAGTTTTCTTATATGAAGTTCATCACACTAACAGGAATTTTAAGAAAACAGGCAGAACATATACCCTAGAAAAACAACCACTCACTTCCCTTCTGTACCCACAGACAGATTTGCATTTTTTAAAAGTAAAGTTCAAATAACTATTTAAAATCAATTCAGTGCCAGCAACCTGTTTTCAGTAGAAACACTACACAAAAACATCTAGTGACTACTATCTGTAGTAAACCAAATATTGCAGCCGTATATTAACAGAAAATGTAATTTCCTTAATATGAGTGACAGTTTGCCAAAGCAGATGTCACAGGTGGGGAGAGCTCTGGGACTTTTTCTAGAACTGCAAATCTCCTTCACAGCTGCCCCAATCTTGTGGCAGGAGTTCTGCCATCTCCCATAGTATGGATGCCTCTGCTGGAGGCAGATGTTCAGTCCAGCCTCTGTGAGGGAAACACAGGAAGCACACATACATAAATACACGTTTTTAAATCATCTCAGAGAACTTCTATATTAAATTGAAATACACCCCCCCCCCATGA
>VZRE01004195.1:219820-233577 GCA_013396775.1 Cephalopterus ornatus
GCTTATTTAGCCTACAAAGGCTGGGTTTAGAAGAGCTCTTTTCCAGTCACCATGGCAGGACAGGTTGGAAAGGGCTACCACAAAAAGAAACGTGATGCACCACATCTATTATAACTGCAAGTGTACTTGAAAGAAAAGCTCTGAATAACAGACTATCTCAAAAGTTTCCATTCATAGAATCCCCACAGTTATGAGTGGGAGCTCATTATCAGTGGGTCTCAGGGAGCTAATTATGATACTAATTAAGAAAAATTACTAAGAATTGACAAAGGAAAGTTTCCAACAAAAGATACTTTACAAACATACTTTGCAAACACTGCTGATAATCAAACTGATTTCCTTTATAAGCAATATCTTTTATACTCTGATAATTGCATAGAATTCTTTTTAAAAACTACATATGGCACACACATACTCCCCAAAAGTATAAAATAGAAACAGAAAATAGAAATTTTAGTGAATGATCAGAAAAAATGAACAGAAATATAGACAATTGCAATGGGATAATGCTAATAACATACACTCCAGTAGAGTATGTTTACGTCAATAAACTAGTGAATTCACAGTATCATAAACTGTCCTTCTGTCACACGTTCAGGCAAGGAAAAGTCACTACTTCATTATACTGTAAGACCAGCTGTACCCCAAAGCCTTGGAACCCATAAGCAAATTTTTAGAGAAGAGTATGAGGGAGTGGCAGATGCATCCTTTGGATTTACTTCATCTCCCTCCCCTCCTGACAGACTCAAATCCTGTTTCATATTTTCACAACTGCCATTTGATTATCTATTACTTTGCAATCAGTTAGAACCTAATAAGCTCATATGTTCTGTATCTACTGTTCACTAAAGTGAATTCAATTTCTGAAGAAAAAAGAAAAATCAGACAGGGAACATTTCTACTTTTAAATTACCCTAAAAGAGAACCATTCTTCCCCAAGTATAAAATTACAGTCAACCACCTGGAGTTTCATATCCTTTCAGTGTTCACAGAAAAAGCATACTCACGGAGCAAGTCACAAAAGCTGAGCTATTATAAACGTCAGCTTTAATAAGTCATTTTGCATTGCTCACAACACTGGCTGTAGTAACCACAAGGGCTCCCAACCTATTTTCAAAGTAATTTATTTCACACCATAGTACTGTCTGAGTTATTGTAAAATATCAGGAAAAAAACACAGGGACTAGAAGTATAGTCCCTGTTTATAGATTTTGTCCCTTTGAGAAACTAACTACACAACAGATGGGTGGTATCCCTGCCCATGACGGGGGGTTGGAACTAGATGACCTTTAAGGTGATGACCTTCCAACCCAAACCATTCCATGATTCTATGCATATTAGGAGGGGTCCGGTGATCCTATGTCTTTCCACATTTCCTTTCTAAAATTTTCTTCTAATTGCAGAGTTTTACAGCTTTCTGATCACGGATCTCTAATTGTTTGATTTCCTAATCTTATACACTCTCAGAAAAAATTTATGTTAATACAACAACCATGAATCTGGTTCTTTGGATATGAAAGTTAGGTCAAGCAAGGATCACCACATTTAGAACATAAGTCCATAGCTTGCAGTCACACATACATTCAAGTTGTGTACATTTATATAAAATACTACAAGACTGAAGACAGAGGAGAAAGCCTATGAAAAGATAACACCTAAACACAAATATCAGTAGTTCTTCTATATCTAGAATTATTTTAGATTAATTACAACATTAAAGATATACAATAGACTAAAAAGATCAAAGAAAAATGAAAATCATAGCTAAAATTACAACAGACCACTATGTGGCCTGCACCTGCAGAAAACAAGCCCCACACAGCTGCACGTCATACTTACTCCAGGAAATATGGCTCAAGAACCCCTCACCTCTCCTTGTTCTTCTCTAACTATAAACAAGAGCAATCCAAACAAGTTTTTCTGGTGAAAAAAGAACTGACCATCTAAAACAGAGCAATCAGTACTCTGTCATATTTTTGCTTTAAAAGTATTATTTCAGTGATGCTTAGGAATCTGGAGTTGATGTTTTTTTAGGAAAATGTAAGTTTAGAGGGGTTTATATTTGACTTTTTTTGTCTCTTTACCATGATGGAATTTGGCAATTTCCTTTACGTAACTCAATTTCATAGGGATTCCTTTAACTTACAATGTTAGAAATACTCAGTCTTAGTGGTCTAATTTTGCTCTTTCAGCCATATACCAGAGATTCCTTCTCACAGGAAAGACAAAAAGAAAAACAAAGTAAGTTCCCTTTTACTGACTTTTACTTTGCTACAGATTAGTTAACAGGTTTACCTTGACCTTATGGACAGAATTTAGTATCTTCAACAAAAACATCAACTTCAAGAGCAAACCAAACTCTGTTGGCTTATACCTACAGCTCTAAGTAGTCTTTTCAGATGCTCACTTTCAGATAGAGGATAGTTGCTTTGAGGTATGTCTACACTGGGCAGTGCTGTGCCAAGTAAATGCCTAAGCTAAGTATCTCAAGAAACAGTTTAAAGTAGCTCAGGCACAGCATTGCATTGGTAGTGTTATTATGTTTCCAATTGAATTTGAGACATTATACGTACACTGCAAATTCAGTGATGGGTAGAGTTATCCAAACAGTCAGAAAAAATTCATCAGCCAAAAGAAAGAGCACCGTGACTGATGAGGTTCCAAAGCATTTAAAAGGGTCCATTTAAAAGAGTAGCAATGAGGAGATGTCAACCTAAGTGCCAACAAAAGATACTCTTACAACAATGAAAATTCTCTTCCAATTCTTTAATCAGACTTACGTAGTGATCAATGCATTATAAAAACCCACCTGTACAGTTGTTTTATTTCCCACACTGTTATAGAATGACTGTGTGACGAGAAAATAGTGTATAGACACTGTTTTAAAAAATTAATGGTTTTCTTCCTTCATTATCACTGACTCACAGAAGTAGTCAGAAAGAGTTTATACAAGTATTCCCATGGATTTCTGTTTGCTGTAAAACAACTGTAGCAGAATCAGATCTTCAACACTATTGCATACCAGTTTGTCAAGACAAAGCCTCTGATCATCTGCTATGCTATTAAAGCCCCTAAACGAATCAGGCAATGTCTGCAAAACCAAAAAATTGTCATACTTTGCTTCAGCTTCATCACAAGTGTACATTAGCTACTTAATGTTGTGCCACGTATGCACATATGCAGATGGGAGTTAGGCATACAAGAAGTATAATTGCATATGTAAGACTGGAAGGATTTACCAGCCAGCTATCCAAGAATATACACTTCTCTACTAAGCGGAAGGATAAAAAATTAAAAGCCACTTGTTCTCATCTTCTCGTGAAATGTAATATGCAACTAAGACTCATGGTATGCTGGAGATCTGTCCAGACCACATTAAACAAATGCTGCATCTGTGTGATGCAATGGTTTGGAAACAAAGAAATTGGACCAGGTACCGATTATTAGATTTTTAGTCGTCTTTACAACAAAAAAATTAAGTCTTAAGAATTTTTTCTCCTGCAGTGACACACAACACAAAGAAGCAAGACAGACATCTGCTACAACAGAAGAAAGACCTGGACAGAAACCTATAATAACATAAGCCTCGTTTTTCAATGAACTTCCAAGACACAGATAGCAAAACCACACATTTAAACACCTCGCTAAGGTTCATCATTCCAACTGCATTTGGCACACTTATTAGTACTACTTTCTTTAAATAAATTAGAAAAGAAACAGTTCTCACTTGTATAAAGTAGTTTCTTCTCATTTTTATTAAAGCATAAAAAACCTGGTAGCCATGACATTCACTTTTTTCAAGGTCAGACAAAAGGAAGTTACTCACTGTCCCAATCCCAAAAAAACCAGCAAAGCCATACTGTGCAGTATTCAAATTGAAGAAATCTCAGGAAAACGTATGTAGGCCTTCAAACGAGAGCCCAAGTTACCTCAATTGTATAATGCTACCTTTACTTCTAAAAATCCTTTCTTTATTCATAGCACTTGAAACTGGCAAACATATGCATGTTTTTTTCTGAAAGACTTCAAGCACCTTGTTTAAAACTGATGTAAAAAGAATGCCAGACTTTGTGGAGAATATTTACAAAACCATTACCAAATATATACCCTACACTTAGATCTTTTATCAGACAGACATTTTACCTCTGTTTTCTCAGCATTCAAAAACAAATGCAGCAGAGCATAACCTTGGAGATAGTCAGTCTTTCTGGACCAGCACATTAAAATTGCTGTTTGAATTCCAAGCACTGCTCCACAGCACCAGCTCTCTCAAACTGTTCCATCAGAGCTTAGGCCTTTTAAATTTTACTTGAATGACAAGCTTCCAGTAGAAAGATTCCATGCAGGGAAGAAATTTATTTGTTACCAGAAACTGGAATGAAATGACCTACTCTGTGAAAAAGTAATAGATTACTACTTATCCAATGTAGCTAAGGACTAATGGACTCATAAAACCACACATCTAGAAACCGCCACGTCCTTTCAAGTACACATTTTGAGCAAAACACAACTACTTTTAAAAACAGTTTTTCACGGTAATTGTGTTCAGAAGAGTCAGATTCATTAAATTTCACACATAAACAAAATCTCCATTAAAAAAACCAACCTACAGACAGCAATGTGAATGATGGATGTGAACCTTACTCAAGTAACAGAGGGAGAATGTTTCAATTTAAATTAAACGAAAGCAAAAGATCAAGCATAAGCTCTAAATAACCGCTACAGTATTGTAATAGTATTTCACAGCTAAGTCCAACATTATTTCCCAAAATACACACATAAAAATGCATATTTACTTTAAAAAGGGAAATGCCCAAAAGAAAGGGAAATACCAAAGCATATTGCAGTCTGCTTGATAACACAAAAAAGTAAATCATCATTGCTTACTAGGAAGCAGGGCAATAGAGTTATAAATACCTTATTACAGCTTCATAGTGATTTTGTGTTTTAAAATCTATTCGAGAGAGAATTACATTCTTTTGACCACTCTTCATACAGGTTTCTTTCAGGATCATAACTAATTGCACACATAGTTCAGTATCAAGCAGAGAGACAGAAATCAATAGCGAATCGGACAGGTGCAAAGAACAGAATACCAACATCAACATGGTTTACTACAAACCAGTTATATAAAAATTCCACAGTTAATCTCCTAAGTATGGAATCAGTATAACCAAATAAGTATGGAATTTAAAATTTTGTTATGAGTGGATATCTAAAAAAAATGGAATCCTAATATATGCGGCCTTAAATCACTGTTTTCATTTTTGAAATTTTGCCTGGTGGAACACATCAAAGTAATTTAAAAAACAAAATCAAGTTTGTTGAGTAAGAATAAGGCTTGCAGCATAATTTGAAGCTCAAGCATGGGCCCTGACGAACAGCTGTAGGGAAAAAAAGAGTTCTCAAAGGCAATGACCACCACAGTGATGTTTTTCACTCTTGTAACGCACCATAGGAAAAGCAGCAGTCTCTTAAATAACTGGATTCTACATTATACAACAATTAAACACCCTTCACATAGGAAAATGTCCTCTATTTCTAAATCTACATAATAATCACTTTTCCCTATTCAAAATCTTTCCCATGATTATATGTGTAAATGCTAAGAGAAATGCCTAAGCCACAGTTCAGTTGGTTATGAGCAGATTTTAATATCTAATTAAGATGGGTCATTATTTCAAAGAGACACCAGTGGAGATTAACTGAATGATACAATATATGGCATTGACTCAATTGGCAGCAGTATTTTCTTTGGGTCTAGAACAAAGTAATATCCTATGCAAGAGTTCAAAATGCTTTGATCCACTCTGTCATCTCAAAGAAGGTCTTTTATTAATGCAGCAGAGATGCCTGCCAGGGTTTTCTTATCACTGGAATCAATGCTGCTACAGGTGCTATATTTCAGATGCAACTTAACACTCCAGTTCTACTTTTGTTCACTATGAAGCCCTTTTACAAGAAGACTTGGCCACCTAACTTTTTATTACTATTTCTGTTGAAGAGTTTCCTTCTTCCTTCCCATGTCATATTGCTGAACTCAGTTCAGGGGTACTCACATTTCCTTACTCACTCTGCATTAGCAGTGGCCATATAAATCCTATAAACAGCACTTGATCCTTAACGTCCTACTCATACATGTAAATGTATGTAAGTGTCTCATGAGACTGGTACTGTCTAATAAGTTTGTAAAACACACAGACATTATGGAACTGTAACATATTATTATAAAACATTTACATACTCAAAGACTGCAAAACAATAGAATTTCCTTACTATGACATATTTCCCTCCCACACTTGCAAGCAAAGCAAATTAACATATCATCATACTTCATACTCTTAATCTAACATCAGCTCTTTAATACAGTTCATAAAACACAACAAAACTAAGTTGTCAGTCTTGGCAATAAGTTAGAATAAGTACAAAACAAGTTCCTTACTAAAACCATCTGACATAGGATTTGACTTTTGAAATAATTATAGACTTAATGTTTGCCATCTGCAAATCAAAATCAACTGACACGATAAACTAAAATCTGGAACTTGATCTTGTACTGGTGAAATAAAAAGGAAATTCTTTCCACTTTTGAGAATGTCAAAACCAAGGCTCTGAATGGGCAAGGCCTTAAGAGATACTACTGTGTTCAGTATGTTACCATTAATCCCTGTTAACCACAGCTCCAGATTCTAAAACTTGAGAAATGAGAATGGATGGATCATCAGTCTGGACATTTTGTTTCATTATACATTGTAAAGCACTGGTTTGTCAGGGAACAGTACCTCCTAATTCTCTGTAAGAATAACAGTTTGGTACATGACAGTGGAGCAGCCATGCAGCTGGCAGGCTCTTGACCCAAAAGCTTACAGGGACTTCTCTTTTCAAAGTTAATAGCTATTGAGACGTTTACCTTAAGTATTTTAACATTTTAAAGGCTACAGTAAGATTATATTTAGTCTTAAAAATCTTCCACACAACACACCAGTTAAAGCACAAAATACCTGCACATTCTGTAATAGACCCCTTAGGCTAGGGTCTTTACGGTCTAAAGTAGGGTTTGTACAACTCCTTTCATGTGTCAATAAATGTACTATCACTATTCAAAAGCAAAGTTTCTGAACAGACTGTACTTCTAAAATGGTCACAGTCATTTGAGATCGAGAACTGCCTTTTATTTGACTTCAAACATTCAACCTAGCACCTCTTCCTCAGCTGCCTGTTCTGCTTTTTAAGTCAAAAGCCTGATTTCAACCCATTGAAACCAAAGGGAATTCTGCAATTAATGTTCTGCATCTCATCCCCATTTCTCTAACAACACTTGTCCTCATTTTCCTCCTATTCAACATCTGTGTTTATGTCCAACTTCTATGGCCTCATACTTCTGTTTGTTCATGTGGATATCACCTACATTTATCTCTGCTGACTCTTACACCTGCATTGTCATTTTTTCCTTTTAAAAAAGCTTAATGAAAGTGAAAGTATACAGGGGTTTGGATAATCTCGGGATGCAAAGGCAAGGGAGGAGAGTAGACCCATGGTCTGCAAGTAATTTTTGAACTCTCAGAGACCTATAAAGTTTTCCTTTAGAGGCACAAAACACATTTAAACCTACTAACAACACGGTGGGTTGGGGATTTTGCTATTTATCAACTGACATGGGACTCTCAGAAACAGTCTAGGGAGAACCAAAGGCTCCTATATTAAAGGTTAAAGACCACTGAACTACATCTTCAGTTATAGAAAGGACTTCCCTCTAATACTGTGATGCATCCATGTTATGTTAAGTAATTTTACACTGTTTTCCTGTTCAGTGACATCACAAGGCACTAAATCACAAGAACTTCGTATCCCACGCTGATGCATAAATTGAAAATCTTCTCTTATAAATAAACTAACAATGAATTATTTCTAATAAACAACAAAAATCTTTCCTAAAAACACACATGCATGCAATTTACATTTCAAAGAAATTTCAAGCAATTGTTAATCAATGCTGTCTAAAATAATACTTTTAAGTAATTTAATTGTACAAAAAAAAAACCTCTTAAAAAGTAATTCTCAACTAAATGCAGAATCTTGATTGTCCCAGCTCCATCTCCTAATAATCTCAAGCCAAACAAAGCCCCAACACAAAAATGAGGTTCATTTCTATGTTCCAGAACCAGAAAAACGAATATTGCTAACACATAGCTGAGCCTATGTCTTTAAACAAGGTATGCAACAATCTCTGTCGGGTGCTTTACTTGTGCATAGACTCCATGTTCAATGCAATGACTATACAATTTGAATCACTGGGTTTGGGTGACAGATGCAGCTGGTGGCAGGTTTTCGTTTTTAAAGAATAAAGTCTCGGAAAACGTTCAGGATATAACAACAGTAAGATTTTTTGGTAAGATCATTGGCCAAAAATGTTAGACACCTTTTAAAAGTACCGCTGAAAAGAGTCAGCTAGAAAACACTGCTTTTTATTATTTCAATCTATTCATTTAAAGGCAGGCAGGCAGCATAAGCATTCAGTGGGCAAAGATCAAAACTCTTATCTACCTCCCAGCAAACTGATACTTTTACCACCAACTACAGCTGTGTTTTCTCTCTACTTTCTTTGTATTCCTTTCTCTCAGAATTCAGTAGCTTCCATCTCAGCCTTCCTAGAAGACTAGCTCAAGAGTAAGCAAGGTCCAGCACGAAATGACAGCAGCAGATGCAGAACTGCTCAGCCCTACTTACATGATTTGCAAGCCTAAATGTCAAGCCAGTCAACACTAATAACAAAGTCGTGGCTTCTTAGACCTCCAAGTAAATCTGTACTCTGTCACATCACCTTACAGGGAGGGAATGGTTGCTTTCAAACTAACCCTAGAATTCAAGCCTCCCTCCTGAAAAGGCATTATAACCACCACAAAAGCACCTCCCAAGCTCTCCATGAAACCATAATAAAACAGCTTACAGGAGCATACTGAATAGTTTTCAGCAGAACTAAATTTTTAACAACAGTGGTTTGTGGTAGTTCTCAAGATCTATTGCATTAGCTATCATTTGAAATGGTACATAAAGCAATAGTTTGTACAAAACAGGTGACTTGGACACCTTAAGCAAAAGTAATTTCAGGCTCTGAGCTCCAGTATCAAAATAAACACCTGAATCAATGCGTGCTGTTAGGTATAAGCTCAACTCTAAAAGAATAAAGCAATTTCTGACACGTCTTATCTCAAGCACTCTTTTATCAGTCACCGTGGGAGTCTCCCCTCTTGTAGCGGTTTTGATTTTAGACCCTCCTTGGTAACCAGGTTGTAACCGAGGAAGTGGTCATCTTCCCAGTATTCCATACGATTTTCTATGTAAACCAGGGTATAAATAAGAAGGGAGAGAAGCCTCTTGCTCGCTTTCCTTTCCAGTGGATCCGGGAGCAGGTTCTCTGCTATCGGCTCTGCTCGTGTGGAAGAGTGAGGCCCAGTGAGGCCTTGTGGGCCTTGGGAAGCGGAGAGTGCCGGTGGTCGGTTAGTACAATTCTACTATTTCGAGGAGAGCAGTAAGATTTTTTCTTGTTAGTTTTTTATTGGTTACTCCTGAGTTTTTATTGTGTGTATCTGTTTTGGTTTTTTTTTCTTCCCTCTCCCTTTTCCCTTCAGGGCAGGGGGAGGTGTCCGGGGTCCCTTCTTCTGTGTACATAGTATTCTAATTATATATAAGTGTAAATACATATGTATATTTTTGTACAGTTTTAATCTGCTCATTTTGGCGTTTCAGTAGCTTTTCCCTTCTCCCTTTCCCTTGTGTTCATAGAGGGGGTGGGGGGAGGAGGGACTGCAAACTATAAAATTTGAGCATTCGGCGGGAAAGTCGGATCCAAACTGTTACACCTCTCTGCATAATGCCTAAAGTAAAGTCTACTTTAGGCATTTTACTCTCCCAGTGTACTATTCACAGAGGTTACACACCAAAGTCTCTTCATCTTTTTTGAATCCTGGAATTTTATCACTACTTGAATGCTAATCTGAACCCTTCTAGAATTAAAAATAAAAGAAGGAGCTTGGCCTATTTCAAACACTTGGCCCTACAGCCACTTGATATACTGAATTTGAGGGAGGTCAGATAAAAGAAAAGGGTGGGCTTTTTTTTTTCTCTTTTGGCATATTCGTGCCTACGGATAAGGTCACACAAATTTATCTTCAATTTTTAATTTACAGAGATCGAATAAGCAAGTGGTAAACAACAGGAAAAAATGCTTGTAACTATCTCCCTGCTGACAACCAGCACTATCAAGTGGCAGCGATGAAAGTGTTTTAACAAGATTATTATTGCCAACAATATGACAAATTAAGTCTCCCAAACTACAAAATGGTAGTAAGACAAATAGTAATGCAGCTGGAATGTCAGCTCCAGCTATATTTGGAGACCTTAAATGCACATGAACCTAATAAAATCCAGTTCTGAAAAGACATCTTAACTGTGAGGGGCTGGGTATTCTTCTTGGAGAAGGAACTCACCCAGATTTCAAGTCTGTAATCCGTAAACAATTAGTAGCATCCAGTCCTACTTTGCCATTTCTGACCACACTGGAAATGAAGGGCGAGAGCGCTGGAGAAATTCTGTTCAAGGCAACTTCAGGTGACATTTTTAGTATGTTCCTCCTTCCTTCTGTCTTGAGCTGCAAAGGGATAGCAAAGAAAAAAAATCAAAAAATAGCCTACTTATTTGATGTAAATTCACAAGCACTGTGTAAACATCAAAAGAAAAAGAAAAGCTAAGCATACAAAGGACTACAAGTAACAACTAAGTGTGCACAGGCCTATAAACTGAAAACAAGAACAGGTAGTTTTTTTTCCTCCTACCTCTGCAGCATTCAATGAAGCCCGTTCATTCAATATCAACATAAAATCAGAATTATGTCCTAGGCTCCTTTAATTAAGGTCCTATCCCTATGAGAAAGCGAAAAAAAAGTGAAGGCCACTCTGACAGTTTACAACCTAGACCTCCTTGTGGGCATTTCCATTAGGTCTGTAATTGAGAAGCCACATTTGTTCTGCTTCCACTGAAATCAGTGGGACTTAAAATAACTGCAACGGGCCCAAGGGTTTGATTATTTTTCCGTATTCTCACGTGCAATTTCTAATAGCACTAATGTACACATAATCAGTATTACTTTTACACTACTTCACTAGGACTTCACGATGCCTTTTAAAGGCTAACACTGCTTCTCCTTCAGTGGTATCACCATACTCTTTGAAAAGCATCTTCAACTTCCTTCACATAACAGGTCAGGAAGCTGATGTGGACACAGTTTAAGCACAGTTTTTTCAGAAATGCTGCACTTGTGTGACCTTATGATAAATCAGACAGGCCACTAAGTTAGTGGCCTTTAAGAACCTGTTGCTTTTTAGGTGAAATGCAGAAACTGAGCATGCACACGTTTTAACTCGTGGCACCACAAAAAGACTAGGGTTTGTGAACAACAACGCACTGTGGTAAGAGAAGTGGGAGAAAGGAAGGGTAACCAAACTATTAACACGTTAACATATTTTATCATATTCTTAAGCACATTGTCATCTGAAAATTAACTGAACTCGGCAGTTTTGTAGAACAAGGCTGTAAATGACTGAAGGTAACATAAATATGCCACATCAGTGGGACAGCAGAGCTCATACTTGAACTCTGACCATTAAAAGATATTTTTTAAAACATGCATTTAACTGAGAAACAGCAATACACACTGCCTTCACTTTCTTACAAAATGCTGCATATGGACTGCCGTATTAGTAAGTGTGCTATAAAGAGAGTGTGAACAGCTCATGGCAATAACCACAATTTTCTGTTTCTCACACTCAGTTTACAAGTATTAGTAACTACTGGATATCCTACAGACTAATAGTCTTCTGTAACTGGGAGCAACATTAATTTCACATTCTATTTCACATTCTATTCTCACGAAAGTCATTCACACTGAAGTAATACGAAGCAATGCTCAAGAAAGAGTGTTCGTCCTGCTACTTGGAATGTATCTGAATAAAACAAAGGCCAGGCACATTAAGGCAAACTGAGAGACTAATAAAGTAAGACTTCCTAAAAACAGTAATTATCTTTAATACACTGGCTCCAACATTTTCTGGCAGCAAAGAAGCTGAAGACTAAGTATCCATGCCCTGGCATATAATGTGTTCTCTTCACATATATGATTGGCCGTAATTGACAATGGCAACAACTTAACTTTGCTTAGCAAACACCTACAGCAATTTAATGCACTACCTCCTGTTTGGTACTTTTCTACCAAAAATTACTGCCTACTTACCTGAGGGACTGAGAGAACACAAGCCCACACTTGACCTATTTCAATGCAAAGTCCAATGGCTTACACTGAACTGCTAATAAAGGTGAGTTGAAACTAAAACACTTTGCACAAGAGTGGCTAAAACAAGGCACATACTTCAGTCTGCCAGCCCTGCTGTAGGGAAGAGTAATTTCAAGCAGCGGGCAGGTGGGTTCATGAAGATTAGAACTTAAACCACGGCAAAATGCTGAAAAACAAGCTATCCTCTTAGAAATCTTAAACTCATAAACAAGGATCTCAGAACTGGTTTTAACACATTTTAAGGGGACTGTGTTACGAGGGTGAAATTGTGAGACATAAGAGATCCACATGGTAGCCACAGTTGAACAGATGCACCTTCCAAAATGAACTGCAGAATGAGATTCCTTATCTTTTTGTTAATAAAATTTGCAGATATTGTCAAAACAAGATATAAATTACTGTTAGGCATTTTTGCTGATTTTATTGTATCTTTTTTTTTAAATCACAATACCTTCTATATAATAAGCCATATCAATTAAACTCATTTATTTTGTAAAAACGGGCTTTATAAACCGGAAAACAATCTGTACCACTTTCCTAAGTTTCAGGTGTCATATACATTTTTTTTCCCCCCTAGCTTAAGTTTCCCACAGTACTGGAAACCAAACATAAACAAACTCAAGGGAATTAACAAAAACAAAATTCACTGGACTGTTTCTCTTCCAAAACAAAACATTTGAAAGAAGCAAACAAAACTAGTAGTTGAATCCTTTTAGATTCAGCTGGCTGAATAACTTCAGGCTAATGTTACACACCCCTCCCAGTAACCACGGGGTCCCAGGCGCTGCTTCAGGCACCGGACAGTGTCTGAATGAGAGATACTCTTTCCCTCCACCCCGGCAACAGTATTACGGGCATTTAGTGAAGCTTTAAGAAGGCAAAGGCTAATACTGTGATGGAGGCGTGGGAGAGCGAGGGGACCTTTCCTGACTGACCCTCTTGGCGTCATGTTGTGTGCTTTCACTTTGGGGGTGTGAGCTGGGAAACGAGGGGTCCCACCAGCACCTCCTGCTGCGGGGCTCGAAGGCACGCACGGGATGCGCCCAGCAAGGTGGATCAGCGGGGCCCTGGTGAACCTCTGAATTCCCTCAACCCCGGGACGGGAGAACGCTCAGAATCCCAGGATGTGTCACGCTGGAAGGGACCACAGTGCGTCACCTGGTCCAACCTCCCGACTCAGACAGGGTCATCCCAGAGCACACCGCACAGGGCTGCATCCAGATGGTTCTTCAATTCGAGAGAGGGAGACCCCACACCCGGCGCTGTCACCGGCACAGTAAGGAACCTCTTCCTCGTATTCACGTGGAACTTCCCGCGTTCCCCTTCCTCTCCGGGCTGGCCCCGACCCGGCCCAGCCCCGCTCCCTCCCCAGCCGGGGCCGCCCCGTGCGAAGGCGGCGGGGCCACCACCC
>VZRE01004195.1:234055-310113 GCA_013396775.1 Cephalopterus ornatus
GGTCAGGGTCCGGGGGCCGCCCGGCGCCATGGCCGCGCAGGTGGTGGTGGTGGGATCCTGCATGACCGACCTGGTCAGGTCAGTACCGCCAGGGGGTTTCCTGCGACCCCGCGGTCGCGGAGCTCAGGGCGTCGCGGTGGCCGGGGCAGAGCGGGGGGGCTCCTGGGCGGGCCGGGCCGGGATGGGATCGTCCCCGGCCGAGGCGGGCGGGCGTCACGTTCCTCCCTAGGCCGGGACGGCAGGGGCGGAGCGCTCGGCCCCGGGCAGAGGGAACCGCAGCTGCGGCCGGGGCGGGGGAGGGACGCTGCACGGGGAGCGTGTGGAGTCTCCCTCACGGGAAATGCACAGGAACCGTCTGGACACAATCCTTTGTCATGAGCTCTAGTATGACTGCCTGAGCAGGGAGGTTGGACCAGGTGACCCGCTGTGGTTGCTTCCAACCTCGCCCATTCTGGGATTCTGTGCAGGGGGGCTGCTGGGCCCGGGTGATGTCAGCCCGCAAACAGTGCTTTGAAAGAAGAGTGTGGGAACGGGGAGAAGTTTGAACGTGTTTGTGCGCCGGAGCTTTGATCAGCTGTCTGTGACTGGAGAGAGGAGAGACTCGGGTTTGTGTTCTCAGCTGTGCCGGGCGGGTCGGCCTTGGCCGGACCGGGAGAGCAGTGTTTTACAGTAACCTGCACGGGAAACCGTGAACTCTGAGGCTTGTTACCAGCAGAGGAGTCTGACACAATTTTGTGGAAGTAAATAAAGTTGGTCAGCTGTAACACGTTTTCAGTTCAAAGCACTTGTCACCACTGGAAAAACGAGAAACAATGTGACAAAGAAACCGAAGTTAGCTCCATGAAACAGTAGGTTGTACGTTGATTACTTGCAGTCAACATTTTGTGTGACACTCTGAAATGAAAATTGCAGGGGGGAGAGGGAATGCCTCCCAAGCTGTTCATATCCAAACAAATCAAGAAGTAGATATAGGAAGCCCTCAGAAATGTAGCACCTCTGCACCGCAAAGCTGTTTTTAAAATTATTACATCACTTTTTCTAAAGGAATGCTTTAATTTATTTTTGTTCCTTTTCTGGACGTTTTGCTTTTCAAATTAAGTACTTGGGTCTCATTGTCTTTTTATTTATTTATGGGGATTTTTTTTGTACATAGGTAAAGTCTGGAAACATCTTTTAAAAATTAAAGTACAGAAGCTCATAAAAGGTCTTGGTTCCTGTAGCCTGGGCTTTATAGTGAATACTAAATATCGGGAGAATTTAAGCAAAATTGCAAGAGTTTGCAATGATGCAAATCCTAACTTGAACCGACTGACCTTTTAAGTCCCAGTAAACTTGCAAATCAGTCTTTGATTTGCACTATTTTAAACACATCTGTTTCTAAACTATACATGCAGACTTGGTTAAAATAGGATTTAAAAGTTTATGTATCTGGACTGCATCAGCTGGTCCTGCTAGGAATTCTGCAGTAAAAAAGTATCGTGTATCCACAGACAATTATACCAAAGCCTGTGGGCCAAGAAAGTGCAGAATATGTGATTAGAAGAATATGCTGAGGAGTAAGTACCATTTAGGCATAGACTTGTGTTGCAGAAATGATTAAACCCCTTAAATAATCATAGAACCTGTGTCAGAAAGATTTAATGCTTTATGTAATCTGCAGAACATGGTGGCAGCTTTCCAAGAGGAATAGTTGTCTTGTAAGTCAGAGTAAGAACTGTGGAACTGATCTTGACGTTATGTGTGAATGAGCTATCAGATGCTCCTGAGGTTGCACTGAAATGTAAAATGTGGTGCTCTAACCTCAAGACGTTCCTTTTCCTGTCTGTTTAAAGTGTGGAGGAAAAAAGTAATCAGAAAATCCTGACAGCTGCAGCTTTGGGCTTTTTTTGACACTTGAAAAACCAAACAAACAAGAAAACTCCCCCCCTCTTTTTTTTTTTTTTTTTTTGGCTGCAAATTTGATATGATAGAAATGCATCATTCATTTGAAGCTGTATTAAGTGGCCACACTGTAACCAGAGGTTACGGCATGGGCTGTAGCGATAGATGCTGTTACGTGAGATTAAGTGGTCAAAGAAAAGCCATTTCATTTTTCAGTCAGCTGAGAGGGTTTCTTAAATTGTACTAATGCTATCACAAGCATGTATCTGACTCACCATTATTAGCCTCTACTTTAAGGAGCAGTGGAGGGCTTTTTATGTGTGATAAGCTAATTTGGAAGGGACAGCTTCATTCTTTCTGTTACTAGCACAGTACTACAAGCACTTACTAAAATAAGAGAAAGAGTGTGTTTAAGTTTAGCTGGTAAGAGTTTAATCTGAAAAAATCTCCATATAGTACCAGTGTAGACATAGTTTAAAGGTATCCTGGGTTACAAAAATCTGTGTAAAATTACCGGAAAGGACTAAGCAGTAGGCTTGGTTGCACCTAGGTGGAACAGGAAACTATAAACAAGTTTTATTAAATGTGGTAAAAACTGTCGGGTTAGGATTAGGGTTGGTGCCAGGAGCATAACTCTTGACTGTCTTTGTATCTGGGATTTAGAGGGGGCTGCATAGTCTAGATTTAAAGCTAGGGTTCTTTTCAGCTGGAATGAAGGAGCATTTGGGGGGTTGTGAGTTCGTCTGTCATTTATGGTGTTGTTTCTGTTTTCAAGAGACTTGGATAGTAGTGATCATGTTAAATGCCTATCACCCATCTGGAGGGGCCCGAATGAATTTGTGAGAGTCACACAGAGGAGGTCAGACACATTTTTGGATACACTGTGTTGGATGGGCGTATTCACCGCTCAACACTAAAGCCTGTCTTCTTAGAAGATAATGATATTGATTGAGACTCTGTAGGAGCTAGACAATGCTGTGTTGTAACTCTAACTGGTAAGATAACATGTTGGCCTTTAAAATACAACCTTGTCCCTCTGTCTGGAGAGCTAGAAGCTCAGAGTGTCAGACTTTAAATGCTAAGCATTCCCAGGTCTGTAGAGACAAGGTAGCGAAAAGTTTCAAGCTACCACTGGACATATGGTAGCCAGATTCACCAGTAAAAAAACCAACTCATGATGTTTTTACTCAGTACAGCAAACTAATGATTTAAAGAAGCGTAACCTCTGCGTGAAATGGAAACATACAGTTTGAAATTTGTTGTATCTTATGTAATGACCGAGACAGAAAAGGACAGGGACCTTCTGTCAAAGGCAGATATTCAGATGTAATTTTGAGAAATAATCAAATTCAGAAGAAGGAGTAGTGTGTCTTAAAATTCTTCTAAAGGGAAGAGGCCCAGTGGTTTGCTTTTAAAACACTGTTCTCATTGGAAATTCTTTTCTCATTGTGCTGTAGCGCTGCAGTGGCAGAATGTGGGTTTTGTAAAGTGAACTTCATATGATCAAAACAGCCTCACGTACATACATGCAGTAAACCACACTCTTTTGGCTTAGTAGGACCAGGAACAAAACATATTTGTGGTCACAGTCACAATCAACACTTAATTGGCAATAGCAGGCAATAGTAATAGAAAACAAAAACAGTATTATTCTGTATGATCTAGATATCAAACCAGACGGGTACCTTCCATAGTATTATTTAAATAATTTCTCTTCTGACTCATATTTGCAGACTGGTCGTGGCATTGGCATTTTAATTCATATTAAATCAGGACAAGACTAAACATATAAGCCAATGAGAGCCAGACATGCTAAAACAATTACAATAAACAGGAGAAGCTTTGGCATTGCAATGAAAAACAGCACAAGCATAGAACAAAATGTAAGATGGAAAAACAGTCTTTGGATAGTCACAACAACAACAGCCTTTCAGTTTAACTTCAGAGAATGAGACCACAGTCCAAATACTGGAAAACTGTATTGGTTAGAATGTTCAGAATTTAAAGAATTTTCTGTGGACCTCTTTCCTATCATCATGTTGCTTCACTCCTTTTAGGGAGTGGAAGTGCTGTTTTCACCCTACTATTGTAACGACCAGCCTTAATAATTATAAACTGATTGACTGAAAGCGTTCAGCAGGAGAAGAAAGGCAAGGCAGAGAAGGCACTGAACTGCACACAGACTACTGGGTTGCTGGACTGGAGCAGACAGCAGTGACAAAAGCACAGCCAGTATAAACATCCCAGACGGACACATCACATCACCTTTGCTAACAGAGCACAACCTCTGCTTGGGCCAAATGGCAAAGGTATCTCCTTCAGCGAGATCCTACGTCTTCGTCTTAAGTCTCTAGTGGTGGTTATTGTCTGCTGAAGTGCTGAAGTAAATGGCTTTTTGGCACATTAGAAATGTCCATGATCCAAAGCTATGTATGCACTTTCTTTTTTAGATATGCAGTATTTGGAATAATAATTTCAGGGGGTTTTGGTGGGAATATGAAGAGGAATTTCACTTTTGAGTGAGCAGAGGAAATCTCACATACGACTTCATTTTCTTCTCTGATTTATTTCCAGATCTCACACATGTTCTCATTTCCACCATTTCTTCTGCATGCTCAGTCACCAACTTTTAGTGTTTTTGTCTTGTTTTAGTATTTTTTTCTGCTCTTCAGCTTCTCCTAGCAGCAAAGTGTTCTAGAATCCTTCAAATTCATTTCATTTGTGTTTTTGTTTTTATCTGTAATGCTTCCCCTGCAGCAGCCACTCCTCGTTCTAGTCAATCTGCCATTGCCAGCAGCATGGGAAAGCACAACTGTGAAGGAATACAAGCTTAGTCCAGTTGAGAAAATTAATCTTCTGGATTCAGAGAAAGGCATCGAGGCATGAGAGAATGTGTCATCTGTGAATTGTTTCATTTATGTAATAGTGAAAAATCTGGGCTTGATTTCAGAGCCAGTGCTGTCTGCCCCTTGTCTTCTTTTCTGACCTAGCAAAGTCTGGGTGCATAGTAAACACTGGATGCACAGGCTCAGCATTTTGTTGTTCTGCTCTGATTCTGGAGGACCTAAATGTGGTTTAGAGAAACTTCTCTTTGCCTTCTCTTGCATATCAGGAAAAAAGTTGTATCTTGGGGCCCCAAAAAGAAAAATGGGATAAGAATCAAGTAGATGAAATCTTCAGTAATGGCATTCACTAAGAAAATTGTCTTCTGTGCATATACAGCTTTTTAATATCTCTAGTGGCCCAGACACTGCTGATGTGGGGCCTGATCCAAGCTCATACATGTCAAAGAAGCTTTTCACTGCTGTAAACTGAAATTAAAATGTTGTCCCTCAGCACAATCTGAGTGATGGTTTATTTTAGGGTGAGACACAGTTTAATGTACTGGCATGGTAAGAGTATTTGGTGTTATACTCCACACCTGAAAAGCTTCCAACAAAGTTCCTCCAACAAAAAATGACAAAATGAAGAGGGAAAAAGGAGGGAAAATGTCTGCTTGGGCACTTTTTAAATTAACACAAAATAACTAGGGCAAGGCCACCAGGGCCTTTTTTTAACCCATTACAAGAGCTGCATTTGCAACTAAGGTTATGAACCCCAAGCGAGAGACAGTGCACCATTGATCCCAGCTGGCACCTTCTGAAAGAAACTGTTGTTGTGCCACAGAGGATGCTGTGGGCCCTCTCTGAGAAGGACTGATGGTACTAGAACACCTGCTCAGCCCTTGTCTTTGGCTCTTATCCATGAAAACTTTTTTTTTTTTCCTCCCCTTACTAAATGGAAATGGGGGAAGTTTTAAAAGTCTCGGGAAATATGAATGTGAATCAGGTCACACAATGTCTTTCAAGTTAAGCACAAAAAAAGTGTTGCTTTCTGGATTCTGTTTAATTGAAACGTCCCTGCCCTTTCATTTGGTGCCTTCATTTTGGGTCCTACGCTACTGTCTACTGTAATTAGGCACTGTCTTTTCTTTCAGAGGCAATTGCACTTCAGCAATAACTAATATGCCTCTTGTTCTTTAGACTTGTTTATCTAGTTAAGTTTTAATAGTATGTATTTAGTAGTGTTTTTGAGCTAAATAATACCCTTTGTGGTACTACAGTCAGGCCTGTACTACATGAGTGCCATAGCTGAAGTAATTTCTTTGGCTTCCCAGTCACAAAGAGTAGAACTATTTCCCCTACTGTACATTGGAAAACAATTTAGAGTTTGAGGACAGGAAGAAGGGCAGTTTGCTTTGAAAGAGATACGGAAAAGGTAAAGAGAATGGGAGGAACGTGTTAAAAATGGCAAAGGTAGTAGGAAAGACCTAAGGTTTTACTGCAAAAAGTGTGAAGAGTCTGTGGAGTCACAGTTGAGATAAAAGGCGGGAAAACTACAGTCCTAACAGTGAAAGGTCCCCTGCTGTCCAGAGGCATCTTGTTTTTTTGCTTCACCTTCTGTCAGCTCTGCCTGCCTGCTTGCTTACTGCAATTTTCTCACATGGCTGCATGGCAAGGACCAGGGAAAAGCTCTGTTTTAGTCCTCCTATCTTCTCCCAGCACCCGCATTTTGGAAGATATGGCACTGAGTAAGGCCTCTGTTACCTCTTCCTTCCCATGAATGAGTTCCCAGCTGTCTGCTTCTGTTCCTACCAGCTGCAGTGTCTAGACTCTCTGAGTTTGTAAATTGCTTTGAGATCCTTCAAGATGAAAGGTTGTACTTAAGTGAGATCATTATCGCCTTCTACATTTGTCCACTCCCTGTTCTTGGTTCGAGCTTCTTGTCTCATCTCAACTTGGGGTCCAGCACAGTGCTCAACATTCCCAGCTCATGGCAACACAAAGCTTACACACAAATTTCAGCTTCCAATCCTTGAGTTGTTTGATGTCTCTCAGAGTACTTCAGAGCTGAAGGTTAAATATATGTATTTTCCTGAGCTGATGCCAAAATTCTTAGCACTTGCCACACTGAGATTGTACTTCTGCATTTGTGTCTGACTTCATCTTATTTTGTGTGCTTCAAGAGACTGTGGAGTTCTCTTCCTCCCACTTCTGAAGTACTTATTCATTCTAGGAAGTGTTCCAGCTACAATGTTGTTTTGAGATCCTACACTGTATTCTTATAGCCATACTTTGTTCGTGTTCTTGTGGTTAAACTGTAAGCCTGTCAGGGCAGGGATTTTTCACTCCTCTCTGGTGTAGTGAACTTACAAAGGGGAACCCTGACAGTTCAGAGGGCTCTCTGTTCAAAGACTCATAAACAGTAACACCGTGTTTGGGCAGGAGAACCCTTTTTCTGTTCAGCTGCAAGTCTAACTGTCGTCTTCATCTTCCCTATTTTAATTGGCTAATGAGAGAGTTTTTCACTGTATAGTATCTATGTGTGTTTATTCCCTATGTCATTCACATTCCAGTGAAATTTTCCTCTTTCCTATGAAAGTGAAGTCATCTTAAACCTGTGTTTATGATACTGCAGTCATTTCCATGGCAGTAGACTATGATATCATCAGTGGAGGATTATGCCTTTCCTATGTGTGTTAGCAATTAAAAATTATGGTTTGTGAGATAAAACTAGTGTTTACCAAGCTTTTAGGTTTAGTCCATGTGAAGCTGGGAAACTATTGCTTAATTCTCTAGAGAGTTCACTTGGGTAATGGAGTAAATGAATCCAGAAACATTTTGATCCTAGCAGGTGATGTGTTTTTGGGGTGTATTTTCCTAATGGCAGAAGAAAATCAGCTGCTCCATCTTGTGTTGTCTCGCCTGGCAAAGAACACTTGTCTGAAACCCTGTGGTACTCCTTATGGTTTTGTTATTCAGAGCTACTTAAATGCTTGACTTAAAGATTCACAAGATTGCCAATTTTCTCATTAGGCTGGCATTTTTCACCTTTGGAGGTCAGTAAGCTATTAGACACTACCCACAAAAGGGAAAATCACGTGATCATCACTCTTTTCATCTTTTTAATGGTTGTCCTATTTGCCAGCAATCAGTAGCTGAATCTCTTTGTGGAACCTTCCTAAGGGTGTACATGTCTTCTAATGGGTTGGTGACAGCAGCTGCCAGTTTCAACACCGTGATGGCAAAAGAAGATTCATCCATTTAAAATATAGTGTCCAGTGCTAGAACAGTTGCTAATGCTGCAAGATGAGAATGATGGATTCACAACATAATTTATTTCATCCCTTCAAATACTTAAGAATTTTTAAGCCAAGGAAGTAGACTTTCCTAAACAAGAGTGAAGAGAAAGGGAACAGACGTCAGGTGAAAATTCGTAGAGAAAGAACATTGTCAGTTAATATATTGCCACGAGACAAAATTTATAGTCATTTTTTATTAATGCACTTTAATTTCAGAAATACACTACACCTCTGCACATTTCAGCCTGTCTGTTTTCCCACCTAACAGCGCTGAAATCTCATAAAATATCTGTTCAATCAGTCTGGGTAAGACCATTAGGAAAAAAATGTCAAAGTGGTGTGCCCTGAGTATGTATTAGGACTTGCATGTGTCCAGTTTCACAGAAAGTCTAGGATGTGAAAGGGTTCTTCCTGGAATTATTACCATGTTAGTGACTACAGTAGAAAGAAATTCCCTTTCCCATTGTCATTTGTGCAAATGGAATCAGGCTGGAATAAAAAGACAGATAGACATAATTACTATATGTAGTTTTTGGAGACTGAGATTACTAATGTCATAACAGACTTGACCCTTATTTCAGGTGAGGTTACAGCACCTCCTGAGTGTGCAGCTTCCCCAGGCTGAGGCTTCATCTGTCCTTGGAAAACCCAAAGTGACACCTCTCTTGGAAGAAAATGAAAAGTCAGGAAACAATAACGTTATGATCAGGGAAGAGGCTATTGGAATAAAACCTTATTTACCAATTTCCCAATATCAACATGGGGAGTAAGGGGGTTGTGTTCATTTCCGCTACAGAAAGATGTCATTTTATCTCAGGAATGCACTGTAGGATATGGCCACAGCTTCATGTTGGAACATCCCACTTTACAGATAGAACAACTGTCGCCTTTTGCTCTCTGTAAGGTTCTTAGGCATCTGAGCAGTTCCAAGTAAATAGCATGCAAAATGGCAATCCATGGGGCACTGGCATTATCAGTACTCCAGGGTATTCCTCGGGCTTCTACTGTATCCCAATGACACAGATTGAATATTATGTTATGTTACAAATGTATCTATAATTTCTAGCCCCAAGAACACTATTACCGTATAACTCCCACAGGTTTTTTTATTGATTTGGTTATTTTCCTGCTACTGCTGGAAATTCTTTTTGACTATTTAAAATAAAACATCTCTTGCCTTTTCAATCTGGAGGTGTTTGACACACAGGAGTCTGTACAGTCAAATGAGAATTTGTCTAAAGGAACTCCTTTGAAAGTATTTGTCACAATAAGCAATTGTTAGGCACTATATTTTAACACCCAACACTGAGGATATTGTATTTTCTCCCCCTTTGTGAGCAACAGAATGGTATGATTAATAGTTCTGTCTTGTTAATGAATTACTTACTGGCTGTACTGTTAATGGAAATAACCATTTTCCTAGATTCATTTCTAGATGTAAATATCTTTGGGTGAATTTCAGTACTCCTGACAGTAAAGGGCTGCTGGCACAAATCAAAAGCTGCAATAAAAATCATACAGAGTCAATGGTAACAAATTTGTGTAAAAACACTCTGGGCAGGCATATATATTATGTTGCCTCTAGGAGCTGTCTGAGCTTTTCTTTCCGAAGGAGCTTACCAGTAAGGTTTTGTTTGCTTGTTTTATACGGCTCCAGTTGTTAGCTCCTATATCAAGCTGCAATAAGTTATTTGATGCTGACACCCTGGCTCCCTTAAGGATCCTTGTATCATATACTTTGAGCCTGAAGAAAATACGAAATTATTTTTCATTAGTATGTTGCTGAAGTAGGTGCAGCTTTACAGAACACGTTGATCTTTGTGACAACTAATTATAAAATAAGAAGGTGGTAATGTTCCTGAATATATCAGTGTGTTCTCTTCTGTGTTTTATTCTCTCTTTCCATTTCTGAATTTAGTCTATTTTTCTCCTTTTTTCGTGAACTAGATCACTAGCATGTCATCCCTGAACCATGAAATTTCCCCTTATTTGCCTTCGCCTCTTCTTGTTGTCTTTCTACATGACATTCTTACAGTGTTCTTCTCTTCTGTATTGCTGTTTTCCTTTTTTTTTCTTTTTTTCTTTTCTTTCAAAAGATAACTTCTACTTTCAGAGAATCATAACTCTGTTTCATTAATTTATTCTATCCATTGCTTGCTGTACTTCCTGTATTTTTTCAGATCCCTGTTTATACAAAATGCATAAACCTTCATAGTATAAACAGCAGAAAGAAAAACCTTTGGTCAGAACTGAAAATAAAGGATAAGCAGATCAAGTTCAGTACTCGTGCAAAGACAGGCATTTTCCATGTTCTTAGCTGTAATGAGATTGAATATACCTTCCTTCTAATTGTCTAGTCCTGCTAGTATTATTCGTGGGGAATATCCTGTTAGTATTATTCAGTCGTTTTTAAAATACATTTTCTTTCTTTTTTTCCCAGAAAAGGCAAAGTAAAAAATGACTCGTTGGTAAAAAGCAGTGTTTTTCATGGAACTCGTATTACTCCATATAGAGGCAGCAAAAAGAGCAGATTTTTCTTCAGTTTTTACCTGTTGCTCATTAAATTCTGTGCTTTTATGGAGACATAGGAATTGTCCATTGGTAGGCATCAAAAGCCGGGGTTATACAGAATTACACCTTTCTTTCTAATATTTAGGGATCTAGCTTTCCCAAGAGAACTTAAATCATGAAAAAGGTAAAGGTACTTACCTAGAGGAGATTCCAGTCTGTCACAGCAGACTTAACCTTGGCCAGCGAAGCCCAGGCACCGCCACACACACCCTGCACATTCTCATCTTTGCCCCACAAGCCTTAATGTTACTGTAATCCAAGATTTTATTTGATGCCTCCATAATTAGATTGAACTTCAGAGGACAATTTTTGTATCAGTGAATCAGCAGTAAGATAGTTTCAAAGTAAAAGCTTGACCAAAAACTTAGCCTTGAAGTAGTCAGGCACTTGGACTTGATGATAGTTATAGGTCCCTTCCAACTGAACTATTCTATTCCCATATAATAAATATAAATATATTTAAATATATTTATTGCATTCATTATCTATGATACATTGAATAAGTATATGTAAACAAAGTATTGTTTTGGTTATACTTTTCATTTGTGACCCATATGGATTCTGTAAGAAGCACTGTACTTACAAACTTGATGAAAGATATCATACTTGTCAAAATTCCTGTGCTTTTACAACAACGTCTTATTGAAAAGAAATGTTAATATTTGGAAGCACTGTTAGTTTGTCTTGATGACTGTAGTGAGAGCACATCTATGATGTTGCTCCTAATATTATAGTTTATAAAGCACAATGTGCTTGTGTGCAAAATGCCAGTAGTTAATGGTGTAGGGAGATTCTTTTTATTTTTTACCTGGACAAGATGGACAGCAAGATTTTGTACGGTAGGTGCCTTGTTCTCTGTACGATAGCAAAGCACAGATCGCTTTGTTGATTTACCAGTATATAAAAAAATCGTGATGACAAGAACAAGGACCCTGTGGCCTATTCCACCAACCATGTTATTTCCACTTTGTTCCTTGTACTCTGATAAATCCTTTTTTTAAGAGATATAGAAAAGATTAATGCTCACATGTCTTATTTATCCTAATCTATCCTTGGGCATATAAAGATCACTCTTTGCTTGGGTTGCAAAGGTTGTTTTGTTTTGGGTTGGGTTTCTTTTCTACTTTAGCCCTGGTATTTCATCATGATAAAATGTTCTGTTCAGCAAAGGAACTGTAGGCAGCCTGCTTCAGTCCTGGGTGAGCACAGCCTGTTTCAGAGACAGTGTATTCTAACATTACCATCAGATGGCATTGAAGGTAATTATGTAACTGCCATTCCAAAAATAATGTAATCGAGAGACATCAATGAAGAACAACGTGGGAGGCAAATAAAGCTAGAGAGTAGCAATTCCGAAAATTTCCACAACCTTTCTTAAATACAAAACAGATGTTTGGTAAGAATGATGGAATGTTTGCCGAGATGTAAATATCTGAAGATAGCTTTATTTTTGTTTGAGTTTCTAAATCTTTTTAGACCTTCTACTTCAGAATTAAACATTCCACAGATTATGAACTCATTGATGTGCCCACCTTTTCTCCAAATTTAGCTGCTGATGGTGTGAGGAATTATTACAGGTTTGTTGTTCCATAAGAAAGCTTTTTACTTCTGGTAATTAATCAAACAGATAATTTTGCTGAGTTGAAGATTTCATATTCGTAATATAATTCAGGAATTTTGATGACTTGGTGATATCATAACTTCACTGAAATGCAGTACAGTGCACTACCGTAAATGCTTCAGGGCATGCATCTGGATGCCTTTATATTCGTTTTGTCTTTTAATATCTAGGAGGGTAACAGTTGATTCTGCACAAAGGGTCAACAGAAATGCTTGTCCAAATTCTTACAGTGCTGTGGACATCTGTTCTCATTCTATGCGTTACAAGTTTCGGTCTTTTTAAATTGAGGCTGTGATCGCACATATAAAAAGATATGACTGTTATGACCCTCCTACATCTAGTTACAGCCATTCATTCAATTTTCTCCCTTGATAGAGATTTTCTACAGTTGTTTCAGTTCAGCTGTTTACCCATTCAGTAATGTGATCTCAAAAAAATTTGTCTATTAAAATATATATATATTTGTGTTTCATAAAATACGTATTTTCTCTATGGCAAAACTGATTGAAAAGATTCCTGCTGCTTTGCACCAATTCATCATTCACTTGTTTGTGTTGTGGTGACAGACTGTGTTTGATGTAAAATCAATCAGGTTTTAAAAGAAACTCTGAATGGGTGATGGGGTAAAGCTTTTGCATCTCACTGTGCTTCAGCATTGTCTTGCAAAACAGGCTTCTCTTTAAGTGTCCATTATCGTGCCTGATACCAGCTTGGGTAGTGTTTCTACAGTTTTCATTACTGTGAGCTAGAGAGAGAACCCAGACTATCAAACATCCAAGCAGTAAGTGAGTATTTTAATTGTCTGAGAAGTTTTTTTGGTTTTTTGCTTAAAGAAAACCTTGTCATGTTCAGGGACATAGGAGGAAGAAAAAAAAAAAAAGAGACTTTCTATGATTTTTAGTTGGTTTTCAGTCATTACAGATCTGAAGGGAGGCTGCAAAGCTAGAACCATGTTGCTCCACACTTAAACCAGGCTGTAGTTAACTAAATTCCTGAGGTAATCTCTTTAGAAATCTTGGCAGTTTTCTGCTTTCCAATAAGATGTTTTAGTGGATGATTAAAAGGGGTGAAAGCATAAATGAGTCAAGAACATCAGATTTTGAAAAGACTACGGTCTTTTTGTCTCTATGTTATGGATGCTTTCCCATAGCACATGTTCAAATCTTCAAAATGAAGCTAGACAAAACAGACCAAGCCTAAACCATCCACAACCGCCAGATCCAAAAGAGGTCTGAGACTTCTTCACCACAATGTTGTATTAATATTAGAGACAAGAACTATTCTCTCCTTTGTATTTGTTCAGTTCTGAGAACCGTGAAAGGCCAGTAAATTGTATGTACTAGGCAGTGGCTAGTTACACCTACTCTAATCTCACTGGGATTTTCCCCATTCTAGGGAATTCCCAGGAGAGGAGAAAGAGCGAGTTTTGTTCAGTGATGCAAGGAGAACAGAATCAAAGCTAAATTCTAGACCTTTACTTTATGTTCCTTTTTATTAAGTAAGTTTTAAATTCAGTGTTTCTGCTGCTATTTTCCTACCTCTGATCATCTTCACCTTTCTTGAGGAATTAAAAAAGAATCTGAATGTTTCTTTTGATACTATTTAAATGACAGTCATCTTAGGTAATGTGATATCTAATACGATGTGCAAATTCTCTTCTCCTCTGAGTTGCCTGATGAGAATATTACTGGGGCTTTTTTTAGGGAAAAATGTTCATGGGCTTTTTTATTTTCCTTTCTCATGCATGTCATTTCTCAGACAAATACTGATACTTTATGCTTTTCTTCAGTATATCTAATGAGCTAAATATGCTATACTACTTAAGTAAACCTTACCTACATGGCATTCACTGCTTTCAACACACAAAGTAGTATCAAATATAAGTTCCAACTTTGGCTCGGGGCAGTCTGGCTGTACTGCTGCCAGCAGAGGCTCTCCTGCTCCTCCCCTCGCTTTTGCAGGCCTCCAGGTTCTGGCTCATCCTGGCTGCTATGCAATAAGTTGGATGAATTTGCTGATCCAAATAAAAATTACCTTCTGAACAAAACTGTTTTGAATTAGGAAGCTCCATAAGCAATAAAAGCAGTGCAAGAGAAACAGTGGGAAAATGCTGCTGAGGAGAGGGAGTAGTTTCACCATCAGCTTAAGCTAACACCAGTAATACATGTTTGTAGTACTTTCGTGTGTTAAAAACGATGAACAGACACTGGGTAGGTGTCAAGAATCGGAAGCAAACCATGATTAATTTCAGGATTATTTTATGCAAATGCTGCTCAATATACATCTCTCCCTTTCCCTTTCTTCCTTCTTCATACTTTCTGTCTCTGAATACGATCTAGTCACTGCTTACATGGGAACTTTTCAAGAAAACCCAGATTACCAGGGAAAGGGTCATTAGTGACTCAGTATGTTCTGCTTTCACCTCTGATTCAGTGCTTCACAGTAGTAAAGGGTTCTGTTCTGGTTTTAATGCCATCCCTCCAAAGGGATGTCTGTATGAAAATACAAATGCTAATCAGCTCTAGCCTCTAAGGGAACTTGTGGCACACGCTTACTGGAATAGAAGGCTGAAGTAACTGCAGTGGTGAAACTCTTACGTGTGTACCTTTATTCATTCCAAACCTCTGAAACATAAGTGGATGTACGATTCTTCATTTGTCACGAACAAATGTGGGCAGCCTTGCTCTGTGCTTTACATTTAAATATTGTTTTGTAAAAACTCAGTTGAAATTCTGAGTGATTATATTCCTTGTTTGTAATGTCCGAAGTAATTTAGGATGTTTCAATCTGAGCTTTCGTCTATAAATATGATTCAGTAAAATAATGTACAATTTGTAAAACATATAGTAATTTTATTATACACCTAATAAGTGTCGGGAATTTTCAAGTTTAGTTTCTGACTGTTCATGAGACATGACAGCTCAGTATCCTTTGCACCATTTATCCCCTCAAAGCTGAGCAGAAGTTGTCACATAAGCCAAGAGAAGTATGTTGAATAGTAGCTTATATTGGGTTTTTCAGGTCAGTGTTTTCAGATTACGTCAAAGTTGTAAATGGCTTTACAAAACATTTTATGTAACAATTCTGAAAGCCCGTGTGACAGTTTTTCTAATTAACTTATTTAGCCTAGTTTTGGAGTAACATTAGCTGTTTCATCACTTTTAGGCTATTTTGAGTATTCTTTGTGGCACCATCAATAAGCCAAGAATTTATAGGGTTTCTTAATCATACAGATTACTCATCACTGCCTGCTTCTAACAGAAGCCTGAAATACTCATTAAAATTGTCTGATGTGAATCAGAAGTTAGTATAGTTGCAGAATTAAACGATGAGAGAATAGCATTATATTAGAAAAAAAAATAATTCTTGAATACTGGTTTCAGCGAACGTGAAACCTCCAGGCTTATATATAGATCAGTTCTCTGAATTTGTTTAATATTGAAAATAAAAATAGGCTTCTGGAGTGGAGAATTGGTCTGGAATGATTGGCAATCATGCCTAAAATGAAATAAGGTGAAGGGGTTGTTTCCAGTGAACTACAGGAACCTGCTGCTTGTTCTTACTTAGTCTGTTTTAGCCTATTTTTAGAATTGACTAATTATAAATCACTATTCCAGCTTGATCCTTTGCCCATTGCCTTGTGTCTTTCCATCAACACAATAAAAAAGGTCATATTCCCGTCTTCCCCAAGCTGTTTGATTCCCACAGGCAGTTGTTTTGCCATGTTACTTGAAACAGTGAGGCCCAGATTCTCCTCTCACCAAACCTGTTTCTTCACTAGTGAAATTATGATGCTTCCACTGGAGTTGCATGTTGATGCCAACATAAGAGAGAAGAATCAAGTCCTAGTCTGGCCACTGTTAAAATAACAATATTTATGGTTGAACATACTTCTTGAAAATGCATATGAGCTCTGAGCAGTGCTATTAGCAGAAGTGCGCTGGGATGTCACACTTGTTAATCTTTGTCTGAAAATGTATTAGCTTTTTGTGGAAGAAAATTCTGTTTAGAAAAAGCTATAATCTTTAAAAAAAAAACAGCCTAAGGAATGAAAGTGAATCAAGACGTGATACCATTTTCATACTGCAGAATTTAAATGAGAAGACAGTATGAGCTGGTGGATTGAGCTGATCTCTATTTTTGGTTTTGCCACTGGCTTCTTGACTGACCCGAGGCATGAAAAGGCAAAATGCCTTGACCAAGTTCCATACCCGCAAAACAGGAATAATGATGTTGTTCTGCTTTTTAAGGTGTAGCGAGATCTGTGGATGAAAGGAGTTATACAAGAGCTGCTGTTACTATTTATTACCAATGCTGGGTGAAACATCCCTTCCTCACTGAATGGCACATCACTTTGGATGTGTGTGTGCAGTACCCGGGCACTGGCTGAAGAGGAGCTTCCTCAGCTAAGTTTTGTGGCCTTCACTCTCTGGTCCACAACCATTTCTACTTGGCTTCCAAGTGAAAATGGTGATAAATTACATGTTACCATTAAGGAACATTATTTATCTATTACTATTTATAAATACTATTTATTGTTACACCCTGTTCCCTGAAACTGTACGGCTACTCAGTGTTGTAAACAATCTGCCAGATGCTGGCTGTGGGCAAACAGTTTTAACTTAGCAAAGCTTTCCATATATATATATATGTGAGGTATGTACAAGTATATTTCTAAAAATCTGTTGATTTTTATTTAAAATTGTTTAAACGTTTCCGAACAAAATGTTCCCAGCTCTGCCTCTCTGGAAATGAGTGCTATTAGCTCAATGTGTGACTCTTCTGGGGTTTGTCTGTGGTCACCCATAGAAAATAAACCTGCTGGCTGTGGACTGTACCCTCTCAGTAAAATCTGGGGTGCTTTGCTAGTGGATGTCCCTACTTAAGAGTCTACATCCTTACCTGAGTCTCTCTAGAAACTGTAACTATTGATAAAGCACAGACGTGTAACAACTCCTTTAAAGCCAAAGTCCTAATTTCTGGGAGTTTGGGCCTTACTTGACTTTGCTAGTTTTATTTTGAGTTTTCTTGATTTTCCAATGATCCTAAACCTTTGGACTGATGAATGCTGGAATTGAAAATTAGAAGGAGGAAAAAGCGTTTGCTTTTTCCTGAGAATTTACAGTGAATTAAGCTCTGCTCTGTCATTAGTTCCATGGGATTCTGCAAACACCCTTATGCCCCGGAAGTTACAGCATAAGCTGAGATGTATTCTTCATATCAATTTGAAAAACAATCTGTAGTGGTTGCCTAGTGCAGGAGCATAGAATCAGAGAACATTCAGGGTTGGAAGGAACCTTAAAGATCACCTAGTCCCAGCCTCCCCTGTCATGGGCAGGGACATCACTAGACCAGTTGCTCAAGGCCTTCTCCACCTTGGCCTTGAACACTGCCAGGGTTGGGGCATCCACAACCTCCCTGGGCAACCTGTTGCAGTGTCTCACCACCCTCACATTAAAGGATTTCTTCCTAATACCTAATCTTTTGTTCTGAACTGGCAATTTTCACAGAATCACAGAATGGTTAAAGTTGAAAGGGACTACAGTGGGTCATCTCCTCCAGCCCCCCTGCTCAAGCAGGGTCATCCTAGAGCACATTGCACAGGATTGCGTCCAGGCAGTTCTTGAATATCTCTAGTGAAGGAGACTCCACAACCTTTCTGGATCTGTTCCAGTGCTTGGACACCTGCACAGTAAAGAAGTTCTTCATGTCTAGGTAGAACCTTCTGTGCCTCAGTTTCTGCCCATTGCCTCTTGTCCTATTGCCTGGCACCAGCCTGGCTCCATCCTCTTAACACCCACCCTTCAGATACTTACAGACTTTGACGAGGTCTCCTCTCAATTGCCTCTTTTCAAGGCTGAACACGACCAGCTTCCTCAGCCTTTCCTCATAAGAGAGATGCTTCAGTCCCTTAATCTGCTTTGTTGCCATGCACTGGATCTGGTCCAGGAGCTCCATGTCTCTCTTGTACTGAGGAGCCCAGAACTCAGTTTTTGAATTTTGAAGCTGTTACAAGGTTTATTGGTAAAAAGATGTTATAAGTTGACAAGCAGAGCTGAAGTTAATCTCTTCATCATTAGGGCAGATTCTCCTGCGTTCTTTTACTGCCCTTCCGCATGTTCCCCTTCTATCCTGCAGACTTCTGGAAACCTGTCTGAGGTAACTATCGTTGACTGAACAGGTTGCTAGTACACGATAGGATGCCTTCTATTTCCCTGTGTTGTTAACTTGTTTGGAGCTTAAGAGATTTAAAAATTACTTTTTTAAGCCTTATACCTGGAATGTGTGGCTCAAGGAGGTGAAAATTTTGTTTGAGTATTGTAAATGCATCCTTGACTTATGTACTTCAATAGAAGTGACAGAAGTCAGGTAATCTTTTGCATTCAGAGAAATTCTTCCAGATAGTCTCAGTAGTGTCTTTTATTCCTTTCAACTTTTGCTGAAGATAGCAAAGCATCTGGTAGGGTTAACAAAATTACAGTTTTGTTTTCTTTTTTTCCAAAATGGAAATGAAATCAGAATACACTTCTGATGGCTTTCGGCTTGTATTAGTGCATCTGGTTCTGGGCACCCATCCCCAGAAGGATGTAAATGTGATTGGACTGCATTCAAGAAACAACAAAATGCTGAGAAGTTGTGAAGCTTGATTTGGAAGAGAAAAACTTAAAAAAGAAAAATGTTAAATATGTACCGTGTGCCTGAGTGACAGCAGAGGGGAGGATGATTTTGGTAACAATTACAATTCTGAGGGGTGTGAACACCAACAGAGTGAAAAATTACTCAAGGATGGTTCAGGAAGGTGTAATTAGATATAATGGAATTAAAAGAACTATATGTAAACTTGAGCTGAATGTTACAGTAGAAAAGCCATGAGCAGTGAGACCTATAGATTTATTATTTATCTGTATTGAGTTAGCACTGGGGAATCCTAGTCAGGGATCAAGTGCTTCTTTTCCTGTAGAAACATGGAACACGAATGAAAGAAATGCAGTCCCTTTATTGAGTAATAAACAAGAAGCTTGACTGGGTGACATATAAGGAATAAACTTAAACTGGTGGGATGTGGAGTAGAGACCCTAAAAGGTCTTATGAGTATTTTTTAGTCTTACTGGCTGACTGTTGAGCCATTTAGGATTATAAGAATGTAACTCTTAATTTGAAGATGCTTGTTATTTTCAGTCGCTGATATATATGTAAATATTGCTTTAATTGGAATAGCCTTACTACGCGATTGCCAAGAGCTGGAGAAACTATCCTTGGACATAAGTTTTTCATTGGTTTTGGTGGGAAAGGAGCCAACCAGTGTGTCCAGTCTGCTCGACTTGGGGCCAACACCTCGCTGATCTGCAAGGTAAGCACTGACTTGCTCTTGGATTACAGCTGAACTAAATACTCGTGCAAGTTCCAGTAAAACTTTTTGTCACCTAAAGAAAAGGTTTTGGTGTCTTTTTAGATTTTTTGAAATTCCTCTCTAATTCTCTTTTCTTCTTCCTATTTCAGCTATAAATTTAAGCCTGGAGGAGGCTGTTTTAAGAACACTGCCAGAACCAGACTAGTTGGCTAGAGATCTGGCGGGAATTGCATGTAGAGAAGGATTGCAAAACTTAGATTGATATATCATGGGAAAGGGAATTGGAGAGACTTAGAGATGTTCAAAATTCAAGTAATCTTGATTAGCCTCTCCTCTTTATGTTCCCCACTGTTACAGCAATCAGCACTTCAAATTTGAGGAGGAATGTAAAACTCTGTGCTTTGAGAGTTAAATCATTATCTCATTACCTGAGATTAAGATGAGATGTTCATGTCCAAATTCTAGCGTCTTTGTGTGCTATGGGATATTTTTGCCTACTTTTCTGAAACATCTGATATACAGCAGTTCTAAAGAATGGCTCACAGACCATGGGGCTGATTCAACTTGGCAGATGCTATATTCTTGCAATGCTTTTCTTTGATTTTTGTCATTAAACGTTATAAGTTTTGAGTGATCATTACTACGGTTAAGATCAAATTTTCTCTCTCTGTAACTTTATTGTCTATCCTGCGCTAACTGTGGATGAAACTTCAAATTGACTGGACATACTTTGTTTTTTGCCATAGCTGGGGAGGATGCTAAATTTGTTGGATCGTTGTCTGTCAGGGATTTTTTGAGAATTACTGGAAACATCTCAAGGAAGCCTCTCTCACTGGTTTTCCAATTCAATATTTAAACTAAAGAATGTTAGCTTTAAATCTAGATTACACCTGCAAGCATTTCTGTGGGTTGTTATCACTAGTTGTTCTAGTGTGGGGGTTTTTTTATATTGGCAATGTTTATGCTTCTGTGATATTGTGTATATTTGATCATCTTTGCATTCAAGGATGATCAGATTCAAGTACAAGATGAACTGGCAATGAATTCTCTGCTAACATTTTCTGCTAAATGTTAAAGGGTTTTTTTTCCACTGCAAGTGTGAATTTTGCTTTATTTTTTAATGGTCTAGCCTTTGCTCAGTGCAATGGAAGCATATGCATTCATAATAAAATCTAGTAGCTACTCTATTTTCTAATTTTTTTCAAAAACATATTTTTGTTCTTTCAGTAAAATCTAGCCTTCTTTCCTTCTTTTTTTCCTTCTTTCTTTCCTTCTTTCTTTCCTTCTTTCTTTCCTTCTTTCTTTCCTTCTTTCTTTCCTTCTTTCTTTCCTTCTTTCTTTCCTTCTTTCTTCTTTCTGTTGTGTATTGGTATGTGTAACAGTAACAGTCTTCAATTTGCTCCCTACAGTAAAACAATGTACTGATGGAATAGTTACAGAGAAATGTGAAGGATTTCTGTCAGGGTACTAAAGAATCTAAGCAAATAAATTAATCACTCATGTTCAAAAAAGAATACTGTTGCAGTATTGAAAAATCAACAGTGTTCTTGAGAGAATCCAAACTCCCCAAACTGTTTGTTTTCTTTTTTCTTTTTGTCATGATCATTACCAAAAAAATCTGTTAAACATCCTAGATTAAGATGGTGGAGGGATGTTGGTCTGAAAGACATTGTATGTGCTGAAAAAGGTCCTGACAAACTTCTGACAAACAGTTTGGATTGATCTTCACTGTACATTGCAATCACCAGCCTGATATTGCATACACTAAATTCTGTTTAAGCCCCAGCTGCATTTGATTCTTACTTAGAAACAGGAAGTGCTGCATTACCCTGCTATGTAGTCTTCTCTCTTTAGATGATCCATAAGCCAAATCTAAGTTAAAGTGCTATAAACCGAAATTCTCACTTCATTGTAAGAATATAGCTGCATCTCAGATGCAGCCCAGCACATGATGGATATTTTCAGTGTTTTTTTTTCCTTTTGTATTACTGTCTTATGCTTGTCTTTAGTACCTGTTTAATTCCCTAATGACAAAAAAGAGTAAACACTCTCAATAAAAAAGAGCATACAGGACACACAAAAAATGTCAAGAGATACATGGGGTTTTTTGTAATTAATTTTCAGGTACAGATGAGTTTGATTCTCTGAGCTGCTAGAATTCTAGCTGCTATGATGCCAGCTAGCTCCCTAGCTCCACATGGAAAACATGGGCATAAGCAGGGAAAACCCGGATTGAAAAATACTGATGTAATTGCACTCATTCTGATATGCACACTGTGTGACCATAATGCTTGTGCAAATGGCTGTTGTTAAGGACTCAAGAAAGAAGAAATGCTATTTCAGCACATACAATGTTCTGTGGTCAGCAGAGTAAGGCATTTATTTTTCTCTTCATCCGATAGTTCATCTAGCAGGGTCTGTGCAATAGCAGAAAATATTTAAAACAATGTTACATAATTTGACATGGTCAGTACATATGCCCTTAATCTAAAATGAGTCTGATGCCTAATCTCCAGTCTTCCTTGGGGGTAAAGCCTGAATGGAAAGATAAAGCCCTTCAAATGCACTAGGATTAACTGGGTTGGATGCTGATGAACTAACATGGAAAAAAGTTTCCAGAGGAAAAGGACCTCCATGGACACCCCTCCGAGGGCTTCCCTCTGGCACTGAGATGTCCCACTGTGGGCAAAAGTACTACGACTGATCTCAGCTGTTATGACAGTTGAGCAATAAGGGGTGCCTGTCTGTCAGTCGTGTAGGACCCAGAGCTGAAGGAAGGAAGTTTCAGTTGAGATTTTGGAAAAGGGTTGTGAAATATTTTGTTGCTGAAATAATTGAGCAAATCTTGAGATTTGTTGTAGAAGCTTCATAGTAGCGAGGGAGGGAGAAGGTGATACCATCAGGCGGAACACATTCCATTAGTACAGCTGTTAGGCTGCAGAGGTTAGCACAGCCTGGGTTTAAACTGCAGTCATCCAGCCTAGAGCAGTCAGAAGATGCAGCTTCTGACAACCCACCCTGTCTGGCAAGCTGGGAGTAGTCAGAGATACAGAAATATTCTGATATGCAAACAATAAATAACACAGTGACCCAAGTAAATGTTGTTGGGTTGGGGTTTTTTTGTTGTTGGTTGGTTGGTTTTTTGGGGTTTGGGTTTGTTTTTTTTTTATGTATTAGAGGAATTTTCCATCTGGTTAGACTATTCTGACCTAAATTGCTGTCTTTTTTTGGTGAAAGACTAAGACTATCCTTAATAATGCTTTAGAAAAACCCCATATAGAAATTGTAGGAAATGAAAGTATGTTTCAAATCGTGGTTGTACAATCAAATATGTGGGGGGAAGGATCATCCATCCGTGACACTTTAAATTTTAGAATTCCGAATCATAGGGCTTGATTCTTGTGATCACTACTCAGGCCTTCTCCAAGCTTTCTGAAGGACTGAGCTCATAAGTAGATAAATTTCTGACAAGTGCCAATAGAGGCAGTTGCTTTGTGCTTCTAGTAACTCAAGTACACCATCAGCTGTGTAGTGCTGTTTTATGAGGAGATGGATCATTAGTTAGGGCTCCTTCTGTAATTCCTTCATTGTCTAGACCCGTGACCAGGATCTTGAGTTGGCTCCTAATCTGAAAGATGCTTTTTTCTCTTGCAAAAATACTTCCTGTACCATTGGTTAGTCTTTGATACTGCTCAGATACACAACTCACTCTTGGACTTGGGAGCTATGCATGCTGAAGACAGGCTAAAAGTGGTGAATCAAAAGCTTTGTTGGCTTTATAAATATATTTAAAATTCTACTGTGACATTAAGCAAGTTGTACTAATTTTTTTCTCCATATACCTCATCTCCTTTGTTCAGCTTGTATAATGTAACAAAAAGAAATTTGTATTAGTCTGAATAAACAGCAAGCAGAATTCAGTTCAGCTAAAAGGATTAGTGGAACTGAAATTACAAGCCTTTTAACTTGCTGTTAGAAAAACAATACAGCATAGCTTGATTTCCTAACTCAACTTGATCTGCTGTTGCTGGATAAAGCAAACAAAGAATGTTGAATTTGTAAACAGTACATTTAGTAGTAAGAATTATAGAAATTGGTAATGCCATACTTATCATCACTTTCTATCCCATAGCCATAGTCTGATATTTTTCCACCAAGGAAACTTGAAGTAGAAAATTCCATATGAACTGCAATTAGGAAGGACACCAGAATTCCTGTCAATGTTTTCGATTCAAAGCTGGATAATTTAATACACATCCAGATTTTACAGTCCCCAGGAAATTTCAGTGTCAAAGGAGCACAGTGGTTGTACAACAAAACTTGAATATAGTGACATGGGTGTAGGGGGGAATTTCATAACAGGGGAGGAGAAAACTGCAGAACGCTGTTCTTATTGTTTGTTAATACTATTAATACATTTTTACTATCATTTCCTAGTTTATTATTTGTTGATTAATAAGGCAAAGGGCTTCAACACAGGAAGTGTTGTATTTAAATTACATTAGAGAATTCTCTTGTCTAAAGATGGTCTATCTATCCTCTCACCTTTCTGTAGAGAAAACCCATTCTTTTATCTTTTGTACAGGTTGGGAAGGATTCCTTTGGCAATGATTATGTTGAAAATTTGAAGAAGAATGGTATTTCTACAGGTAAAATTTTACTTTAAAGAAACCTTTTGTGCTATTTTTAAACTAAAAACTGGTAGTGGAGGATTTATTATTTTCTTGCTTTATTGGATATGTTTTACTATTCAGAACTATGCATAATTGTTTTGATGCAGCAGGCAGGAATGAATGAATATGGATGAAAATAGGGGACTTCTGAAACCAGCTATACTACTAACAATAAAATGTAATGTTTTTACCTCTACACCTCAGATGATTTCATCAGTGCAAGTCACCTGAAGATAACTTGCTGATATGCAATTGTTTAGTCTGGCATTAATGATGATAATGCCTGGTGAGAAATTGAAAAATTCTGTCTGATTATTCATTTTCAATTTCATGTTGTGAAGGGAGGGATAGAGTGGAAATGCACTGGTAAACTCAGTACTTTCACCTTTGCTTTGTGCAATGACACATACATCATTTTACAGACTGCAGCTGGTGTTAGCACACATACACACAAAAATCAATGTTAAAAGGCTTTCAGAAAAAGGAAAAATTAAGCATCCACAATATTCTAGTATCTTTGCACCTTTGTAACCCTAATTCTATCTCTATTGCGTGCTGCTTAACTACACGATCACATTTTTGTCTCACAACTTGTCTCCTTCAGTGTGGACAAGGATGGACAGAGGCAATCATTAAGTGGCTATTCAATATGCTATTTATCTCTTCTGCTTAATGTGCAACCACCAGCTTCATTTACTGCATTATTCAAATCCGGCTTTACAGACAGAACTATCAGTATTTTGTGGGCTTTTTTATTATGCTTATCAGTGTAACATCTAAATATTTCACAAATGTATATACAAGTTTATTCTTTGCCTATCTTTCAACTTAGGTAGGAAAACCAGGCAAGGATACCATAAAAACAGTGCCTGTTAGTGTACGGTTTTAAATCTCTCCAAAGCATGCCTACTTTGTGAATAAAGTCTTTGATCGTGTAAATAAAGCAATTATAATGCATAGCACTTAATGAAAATGCATATGCCACAAGGAACCTTAATTTTTTTTATTTAAATGATTGCTCTTGCAATCTTAATATGAATTTTTAAATAGTCTTTATAGCAGCAAAAGAAAAGTGTAGGAAAAAATTTCAGACATTCCATCATATTGCACTTCATTGATACTTAGGTAGATCAGTTGAAGGTTTGGAATATTTAGGTGAAAGGTACCAATTTCTGCCAATAATATCTCAGAATTTGATTGCCACCTCCTGCACTGGTCAGCCCTGGATAAAGACAGGATGTGCTGCTGGTGAGGCTGATCCAAGATTCCAACTTTCATTCCAAGATCTGGAGGCAAGGGTGATTCAGTGTGCACAGACCTTTTTGCTTAAGATGGTCTTATTTCAATCCCGGGCTTTTCATCTCAGTTTAATCCTTGTCTAGCCTACCCCTGTTGTTGTACATAAGGATACTGGTTACTGAATGAAAATCCTTGCTGTAATGCCAGTTCTGCTAGCTGTCATACCTTGGGTCCTTGTTGTATGTCTTCTTTGTTTATGTTGCTCTTACGCTTCCTAGCATATCAGCGTACCCCTTTCCTTTTCAATTCCAATCTGGTTTGTAATTTTTTCCCTTTCCCTGTCTTCCTGTCTTCCACAACCGATCAGCTTCCAGTGTTGCTCAGACTATTTAGATTTTTATTGATTTGTTATTCCTTCTCCCACATTTGAACTGGGCAACTTGCGGCTCATGCTGCAAGAGCATTGAAAGTACAAAAGACACAAGTTCTCTGCTTTCAATTGCAGTGTGCAGACCGAGCCCATGGTGAAAAGAAGCTGTAATTGCAAGGGAAAGTCTGCTCTGACCATTGTAACTGAGCTAGACGGGGGTACTTCCAGGGTGAGTAGCTGCAAGACTTCAATAAAACCCCATGAGCATGATGTTAGGTGTTTTTTCAGCCTTGTTCAAATTTGAGCAGATTGTTAAATTGGCCACATCTTGAGAAAGAAGCCCACTTTTGCCCAGCATCAAAAACCTCTTCTAAAATGTTAGAATACCCAGAGCTTCTTAAACAAAAAGTCACTAGTTCTACTTGTTTTTACTACCAGTTTTGGACCCACTGGTTAATATTTGACAAATTTGCTGTAAACTGAAAACAGGTTCCTCTAGTGCTAAACATGGAACAATCTTTCTAACAGACAGTGCTGCCAGCCTCACTTCTAGTTAATTTATCTGAATAATAATTCAAAGAGGAAGCATATAGCCCCACCACTGCCTTCACAGCACATGTTAATATTACTGCTGAAATGCAAATATACACAGAATTAAACACTGTTTTGTTTTAATATTTTCATTTTTCTCCAGCCTTGACTCTATTGTTTCATTGGATAAAAGAAATACTTCCAAGTGGGAGTAGAGTGCCTGAGAAGCCTGTATAAATAACATGCTTTCTCTAAAGCAGCAATGTAGCCAAATTAAAGAATGTTGGACTCGCATTTCTGTTTTGTGGGTGTAAATTAACACTTTTTGTTGTTGTAAGCTTCTCTGGCATTGTTGCACATGAAAGAGTAATTAGCATTTTTAAATTGCTGGAGGTTATGGGTTCATTTCAGATTTAATTCAATTAAACTGCATTCACATGCTATTGGTTGAAAGTAATGTATTGAACTAATGCATGCTCTAACTTTTCCCTTTCTTAGCATTTGTAGGTCAGACTACAGATGCTGCTACTGGAACTGCTTCAATAATTGTCAACAGTGAAGGTACATATTTCTGCTCTGAATTGTCCTCTTTGTTCTGCTTCTGCAGCCATAGAAGAAACGTTTGTCTTGTCACTGTTAGTTGTGGAATTATTTTTTCTACATTTTTCATTTTTTTCATGATTTTATTCACACTTCACTGCACTTACGTTTATTACGTAAAATGAGGTGCCTAAAAGCATCAGAAACAGATGCTTACATTAGCAGTGTGATAGCCATAATTCAATCAGCCAGCTGATCTGTCTAGTTTACATTGTCCTTTACACAGAGGGTATCAGAGTTAAAGCTCTCCTTTTCCACTTCAACTTACTATAGAATCATTTTGGCTGAGAAAGACCTTTGAGATCATCGAGTCCAACCATTAACCCAACACTGCCAACTCCACCACTAAATCGTGGACCTAAGTGCCACATCTACGTGTCTTTTCAATAACTTGAGTTGTTTACTCAACCGCTTCTCTGTGCAGCCTGTTCCAGTGCTTGACAACCCTTTTAGTGAAAAAAATTTTTCCTAATATCCAATCTAAATCTCCCCTGGCACAACTTGAGGCCATTTCCTCTGGTCCTATGAGGGAAGGGTTTGCCTCCTTAGGACACTGAGTCGTTATGCCCTCAATCAGGTGAAGGAATTGTTCTTAGTATAATTAGAAGTATTTATGTTGATTTTGTAATTTTAACAATTCTTCATCCCAAGTTACATCTGCAGCGATCAATACACAGTGAAATGGCATATTTGTTTTTTCCGTGTTAGTTTTCCTTAGCTTGTGCCTTTGCTCTCACATTACAGGGGAAGAAATAAAGATTTGGCTTGTTTTCATACTCTTTTTCAAGATTGCTAAATTATTCTCAGAAAATTTTCTATCTTTTCCTCAAGCAAGTTGCACTATTGAGAGCTCCTAAAAGAAGTGTGTCTGGATCAAAATGTAAGAGCTCAGGACTGACAATGTTTATGCAAACATAACAATTTAAGTGTGGTTGAATTAGTTCACTTCTGGTGCTGCTAAGAGCCTTCATTTGAACAGTTACCACAGCTTAGCTGACACATCAACTTAATAACCTTCTATGTAACCTGATGGTAGTACATTGGGCTACAGCTCAAAATAGGAAAGGAAGCATGACTATTTGCTCCAGCAGCAAATCAGGGAAGCAACTGTGACTGAAGGCAAGTCTACACAGGAACATTCAGGAAAATTAGGCAAATTAGTTGGAGATGTGAGTTTAATTTTCCCTAAGTAAGATTGATCAAAACCTTGCATGACAGCTCTAATTCAGAAATAAGGTAGTACTAATACATTGGATAACCTGGATACCTGCTTCTTAACTTCCACCTCCTTCTCATGGCTTGGATCAGCAGGTAAATTACCACAGCAATGCTTAATGCTTCTTTCTTATGCCACACACAGTCACTATGGCCATTGTAAGTAGGAGAGACACTGGGAATCCAGTATCGCTCCCAGGCGTCACTGGTTTGTTCGTGTTTACACTAGACCTGCTGTCCAGAGCACTTGAATAAGAACCAGTTTTATTACTTCCCGAATCATATGCATGGCCAACTAAGATAAACATAGTCTAAACTTGAATGAGCAGAGGAGGACCTGTTATAAATTTAACACCATGAATTTTTCTGAAGGATAAGGACAAAACAATCTTTGGATGTAAAACCTTTATAAGCACAGGAAAGGGAAATTGATTGTTCAGGGCCATGAGGTTCACAGTGGGATATCTTACATGTTAGTGACAGTGTGAAGGGTCTCTGATAGTCTTGTGATTCACATAGTTACAAGGATGATGCATAAAAGTCATCTAGTTTGTGTCTTTGAGAAACTGAAAAATCCCATGTTTGGTTTACACTGGCCTCAGAATTCATTTATAATCTAGTAGAAGAGCAAACCTGGTCAGAATTATGCTCTAAAGCAAACAGATGCACAGAATTTGTAATGGTTCTTCTTGTTACTTCTCCCAAAAACCATCTGGTGCCTGAATTGAGTAAATTGCAATAAAATAGCAGCACTTATGTGCTTTGCTGTTGCAAGAGACACTATTTTTTTCCTGTAGAAACCCGGCTGATTTGACCTAAACAGGTTTTACAGCACTTTTCAATGGGCTTGTCTGCACATGCATGTTTTACTGCAGTGGCTGTGCTGGCATAGCTGAAACACCACAGCATTGGACTGAGGTAATTTCTGCTAGTTCAAATTATAACTAAAAGGGAAGCATTTGAAGTTGGGGTTGGTGATGATGTTTTGTGTTACGACAATGAGGGACAAATAAAAAACATAGCTATCATCTCTAAATTGCCACCTGATCTGCTCTTTTTCTTACAAGTTCTTTACAAATACTGAGACTTGGGAAACTTAAATCAACTGAGTAAAATCACCAGCAGGAGAGATACTCAAGGAGAGGGTGTATGAGACTGTATGAGTGAAGGCAGAGGAAAAGAAAGCTGTAGAGAGCAGTCAGAGGAGGCTCTGAAGTAAACTTTCCCTGTTGTTACCTCAGGATACCTAGGTGCTGCAGAATTTGTGGGAAGTTTTTTACTGGTTAGTGAATTGCACAACTGTAATTCACACACTACTGTAATTGGCAAAGGACTAAAAATTTGAAAATTATTTGGGACATTTGATACTCTCAAAGTTGCATTATATTCTGGGGCAATACAGTATAGTTTCAATAAAAGATAGAGAGGTTAAATCTCTGCTTTAATGCAAAATGGTGAAGAGATGTTTGACGAGTTTATAGTGCTGCACTGGAAAGCGTGCAGCCCAGAGGTGCTGCAAGGTTCCCTCTGGGTGGTCTCAGAAATCTGTGCAGAAATCTTGCTGGGACCTTGTTGTCCTTTCAGTTTTCTCTTTTGTGCAACTGCCTTTTCAGGTAAGTTTTGACTGAACACAAGCTTCAGTTTATCAGGATCCTGTACAATTCAAATCTCTACTTTCTCTCATAAGGATAAAAGCTGGTACATCCACCTGCTTTTCTTAACGCATTTTCTTCGAGGTGCATCACATCACTTTGAACCCCAGGTTTTGTTTCCCCTTTCAGCCTGCCTCTTGCCACAAGCTCTGTCACTCAGCACACCTTCTGCCAACAGTGTGCTGTTGGGTGGTGAGAACTCCATGAAGTGATGATGTGTGTTGTACTTTTACATACACATGTAGGGAGGAAAAAACCCCCTTTATGGATAATTTTTTCCGTGATTACCTCTGAAGTTTATTCCAGCTTTGTCCATATCTGCTACTGACTGTCGATGGTGCCATTATGCTGGCCTGACTGGACTAGAGGTTTGACAGCCTACACATTCATAGCAAAATTTCAGTGGAGGGACAACAGAGATTTGGCAGGTCACAATTAAAGTTCTCTTGATTATTGCAAGTTAGGACTTAAGACTCACCTACACAGAACACAGCAAGATAACCCTCAATTGAGACAGGCATTGTGCTGACTTTATGATAAGGTTATTAATCATTCATGAACAGTGAATAGACATTATTTTGTAAGTAAGTGTACCTTCAGTACCAAAGCACGACTAGTATAAAAACATTCAAAATATATATTTAGATAAGGCTAAATAAACAAGGCACACTTAGCATACATATGCCAGCTTGTTTCAATTATACTTTCCAAAGAGAAAAATCTTTGTTTTGAACCTTCAGGTTTGTGAAGAAATGTCACCTGAATTTTAGAGACTTTCTATGGACATTCATCATGAACTCAAATGTTTTCTATAAAAGACTATTCAATACTTCTACCAAGTGGTTGCATAGAAGTTATGATACTGTAACACACCCAAAACTTGCCCTCATATTCATGAACTGTGTGCTTTGGCATTAAATGCTTTTCTTATAACATTCTTTTCTGGTCACAAATATAATCTTTTTCTGTATAAATTATTATGCACAAGCTCTGCAGCTATTGTTACAATTGCACTGTTTGAGATTTTGGTGAATTCTTAGCACTGCTGATGGTTTTTAGGCTTGTTGTCCAGTTTTAAAGAGTGTTAGTTATTGCACTGTATGTTTACTGGTTTGACACTGATTTTTCCACTGGCACTTCTCATCTGGTGGCATCTATAAAATGACCCTTGTAAAGGAAGTCTAGCTTGAGTTACATGTCTTTCTAAGAAGTGACAGTATCAGGTTCAGAAGCCCATTTGAGGACATGAGTATTTACATATGCAGCGCTCATGCTGACTGTACCCAATCCCCATCTGGTGCAAGCTTGTGCAAGTTATCAGCTTCATTTAGCTGTTATAGTTTATAGCAACTGGGCATGTGGCCCTTAATATTCTAGCTGATGTCTGCAAAACTTAATATTATATAGGTGCTCCCATCAAAACTGAGAATTTTTAGTCTAAGAAAAGATATTTTAGAATTAATGGTAGTGCAGTCAGTATATTGTTCTCATTCTTAGTGTAGGTAAAGTTTTACCTCACTGAAACGATTTCAAAAGTTAGGTGTACAGCTTAAGGCTTTGCCTAGAGGTAACAGAGATACATAGACATTTCTGGACAATAGTTTTTCTCCTCCTCAAAAAGATATCTAAGATATGTAAGTCTAAAAAAGCTCTAAAATATTTTTCTCTTCTCCTTGTTGAAGGAACTTAGAAAAATAATTTTTAGAGATTAGTTTTCTTAGACTTTTCTGGTAGGTATGATATTTTTTTAAACTTAAAAAATTAGTTCATGTTGGACAAGATGAATCCCACCCCTCTTTGCCATCTGTCTTTAACTCTGTTGTCCCTGGTGCTGATTTCCCATCTGATTTCCCTGGCAAGAAATAATTGCTGTCAACCAAATGGTTGCTGTTAATATGAAATTTTGGTATTAATTTTGAATGCATGGGTCCAGATTCTGCCTTCATGCACCCTGGTGTAGGTTTGTTCGGCCTGCTAACATTCAGTTAGTGTGGTATATGCAGCTAAGGAGAGAATGTGGGGGTTTGCCTCCAGATTGGGTTGAGTTGTCTGGACTGTTGCACCGTGGTAGGTACTGCACTTCCTTGGCAGGTTTGAAAGCTGACTCTATGTCTCTGACCTTTTGTATTTACAAAGAAAAGCTTCAGACTGTGATCCAGTGCAGCATGGTCTACCTTGAATTTGCACATATGGGTTTAAGCAAACAGCCCTCCTTATCGCCGTGGGCCATTAGCTCTAAAGTCTAATAATAATATACATGTCAGTACAGCTAAATAGTTCAGCAAGATAATGCAGCAAGACATGTGGATAGAGTCTGAGATTCCAGGAAGCACATAGTCCAGGCAGAAAATAAATAGATTTTTGTTCCGCTGATTCCCTGCCTGTTACTGTTTGCACTGCTGCACCCTATAAGCTTTCAAAATATATGCTTGGTAAAATAGGTGCAATTTGCCTTTGAATATTTTCTCAACAGGATTCAGATATCTTTGGTAACATTTACTTGTCGCAGAAGGTTTTTTGTTTTCTTTTCTTTTTTTTTTTTTTTTTTTAATCCAAGATACCCATCATTGTCTGTTGAAAAGCAGGGCGTTGGCTTTAAGTGCTGAGGTTTTGCTTTTCATATGCAGCTGTTCTGTACCAAACCATTGACAGCAGAATTGCTTTGGAAAGCTTGGGTCCCTCCCTCTGAGCTCACTATATTATTCTTTCCATTGTCCTGCTTTCTTTTCAGAACATATTTAGGGAGAGAAGCTTTGCACGTTTCTTATTCAAAGGACTTTGAAGTCACATTCAACAAAAATAATGTATTTAAAAACATAAATATTTATTTGCAGAGTAATTCAGTTCATTACAGAATTGGTAGCCTTTAATGATTGGCAGTCCTTAAAGGAATCTTCAGCGGGGGCGGGCTGAGCCTGTAAATCAAGGAACAACTGACTTATTGAATTTAATACCTGAGTGATTAATAATAAATTTTAATTTGAAGGCACCCATGCCCGAAGGTCTCCAAGTGTTGTAATAGAGATTCAAAAGAGAAAGAAGCTGCAATAAAAGGTGATTTGTGTGTCTGAAGAAAAACAAAAGAGTATTTGGAACCTCACCTAACTGTTACACAAACTACAGGAATGGAAAGGATCTTAGGTGTGCTTTGAGACACTGCTGTGCTTCCACACGTGTAGTTTTGCTTAGACCATCTACTGGCCAGCTTTGGGTGCAGAATAAGCTGTCACCCACCTTCTTCACTCACTTCTGATAAAGCTTTCCTTAGACACAGGCATCACCTTTCTGGGTTTTGGTGACAAGCTGCTTCTGGTTTTCATGACGGTTAGGAGCCCTAAGTTGAAATGTCTCAGGTAAATGGCGCGAGCCTGCTTCTCTGAAAGTGCATAATTTTCATAGATGTGTGAAATACTCTTTGTTCCCAGCGGATGGGAAAATTTTGGCATATGAATTCAGTAATCACATTGATGCTTTTCTCTTCCAAATGCTACTGAAATATTTTAGGAAAATGGAAATATCAGCATGTGTCCCCCATCTTCACTGTGACTAGTACAGTGCTTCATTAGAGTTCATAGAAAACACCAAAATAAGACTGGGGAATGCCCATACATTTTCCCAAAGAAATATAAAATGCATTTGTTGTGCAGTGTAACATTCATTAGTCCATTGATCTTTTTATTATCCTCTGAAATATTTTGATATTTGAAAATGTCAGCACTGCATACATTTTTAGTGGGGATTTTTTTGAAAAGTAAATTGAAATGCTCATCTTAAATTTATTGTAAAAAAATCAAGGAATTGTTTTACATACTTCATTGCAAACGCTATTGTAAAAAACACTGTATCTTCTCTTTAGGACAGAATGTTATTGTCATAGTCCCAGGAGCCAACCTGCTTTTAAATTTTGAAGACCTGAAGAGGGCTTCTGATGTCATCTGTAAAGCCAAAGTGCTTGTTTGCCAGCTAGAAATAACCCCGGCTGTTTCTCTTGAAGCTCTGAAAATGGCACGTGCCGGTGGAGGTAATTTGACATAAGCCATTCTGTCTCTTTCATTTGTGCTGCATGAAAAATATTCTTTATTGTGCTTTCTAAATAGAGATCCTGTGGTCTATTCTGGTTTCTTTCATACTAGGTCTATTTAGAATTGAAACAATAGCCAACAAATTCATGCTATGCTAATGAAAACTGAATTCAGTTTGAAAATTTTGCAGTGTTTACCTTGAGTGGCAAATCAGCCCATACCCTTATAATCTCCTTGTATATGTCTGATGCTGCCTTTCCACCTACTTTCATGCAGTGACTAAATAAAGTATAATGTTGCAAGGTCAGGAGCTATAGGCCTGACTCGGGTATTATTCCAGAGCAGAACAAGGATAATGAGTGCTAGTTGGTAAAGTTCCACACACAGTAAAGTAAATCAGATGACCTCAAAACCGGGCTTGTGTCCGTGTTCTCCCAGCATAGCAGTAGGTATGGCTGTGGTTTTCTATACAGTAGTTGACATCCTTAAAATAAAATAAAAATGTTTTTTCTTCTTAACCAAAATTCTTAGAGTGTGTCTGGGCATGATGCCATTGAAGAGACACAGTCATGGTCTGTGAAATTATTAGTAAATTGTTACTGTACTGTGCTTTTAAATGTAGGGCATCGTTCCTTCAGTGTAGCACATACGTAGATGAAAGCTGACATTTTGCCTGAATAGGATGGGGTTTCGTTACCAACATAATGTTTTTGTTTTTTAAAATGCCTGTAATGCTTTCAATTACTCAAGCACAGTTACCACAGTATTTGAACACTAAGTAAATAATTATGCAACTGAGGCATCTATATGAGATTTAAAAAATGTTTTTCCCATCTATCCAGAAGATAAGACTGGGAGGGGACAGCTCATAGCATGATCAGTCACGCAGTGGATCCGGGATGGAACTGGGATCAAAACTAGGTAGTACCTTGCAGCTGGGCCAAGGCTTGCTCCAACAAGGCTTGCTGAGATTGTTGGCTCTTCAGTTCTCCTTCTGCAGCATGGTCTGTTGTGCACCTGTTGTGTTCACTGGTGATCATGCACCAGTGCAGATGTCAGATGTAGCAGAGCTTTATGCATCATGTTCATGTGTTCCGTGCTGATTTAAGCAACTGTGTTAGATGGGAGGCTGGGAGAGAGGGCCCTGAAACTGTGGTGGTAATAGTCATAAACTCTATGAACAGAACCGTGCATGGGGAAAGATTATTTGATTTCTGTTTGAAATGTCAAAACTAGGCTCATGCAAATCTACATAAAAATTGAAAACTTTAAAAACTGAGTAGCACCTAAAATGCTTAAAATTCCAGGGACAGGGGGGTGGGAGGACCAGGAGGAGAGAGGGCATGGAACAGAACTTACTATATATTTGCATTATGTTTTATGAAAATGGATAAAAGCATTCTTAATCTAGTGGTTAATGGACTATAGTTGAGTCATGAGTCAATATCCATGACTTATTTTGTCTACTTCTAACTCTATGCACAGATTTGGCAAGATGCTTCACACTTCTGTCACCCTCCTATGGCAAGATCCCAGCCTGTGACAGAAGAAAAGATAGGATTTTTTTTATCCTCAATTGAAAAAATTCAAACCTGATACATGGAACAGGCATGCAAGCATTTGGCAACTGTAGACACAATATATCGAGAAAAGATAGTAGTCAACTGTGGGCCAGCTATAGTTCTGTGCTGTCAGTGTGCTATCGTTGTGCAGCTCTTCTATCAGGAAAGTTTGGTCGCTTCTGCTTGAAAGCAGTAGGCTACACATGTTCAAATGTCATGTGCCATCAAATCTAAGTAAACAGCTGAGTTTGTGGCACTGTAAAAATCTATCCATAGCCCACAGTAAATTTTTAATGCAGTTTCCCTTCTTTTAGCCTGCAATAGCCTCATGTATAATGTAGTACTGCATGTTAGAATGTGCACTTGACAATTTTTGTTTAAAACAGATGCATACCCAGATGCCTCAAACCTCTGTTTCAATGGGTTTTTTACTTGTTTTTCTTCATTCTTACTGAAAGAAATAAACAAAAGCGAGAAAGAATATGGTCACACAAGCAAGAACTCTTTGCGTCTCTTCAGTGAACATCACCTGGATCTGTAAGCTAGAGAGAGACATCTCATGTCTCAAGGATGGAAGGAAGGAAGGAAGGAAGGATTGTGAAGTAGGTATAAATTGTAGTGGAAATCTGACTGGACTAATACAGAGTTTTAGTGGCTGATGGTGAGAAGCTGCTGCTTCCAAGGGGGGGATCACTTCGTTGATGGGCAAAATGTTACTGTATATCTAAGTCTGTAAAGCAGTTTTTGGGCTTCTGTAAAGACAGACTCCTTGAAAGATGGCTGATAATGCCATACGAGTGGGATATTCATACAGCATATTAATACTGTAGCAAAGAATGAGCTGGAAGCAGCCTCACTTTTTAAGATTCCATGTCACTTGCAAGTAAAGGATCTATTCTTCAGATGCTTGAACTTTTTAATCTTGGGCTTCAATTTTGCATATCAGCTGTTTGTCTGTCATTTGTGATTTCTGCCAAAGCATTGTGGCTGCAGAAACCAGGCAATGGAAAATGCCTCCCACTCTACCTCCTTTAAATTTTGAGTACTGTCTACCTTAAAATTTACTTAAGACTTGATAGCAAGGAAGCTTCCTTTTAAAGCTAAGCCTTTACAGTAGTTTGTAAACCTGCCTGTTTTTAAGTGTATTAGCTACCTTTGGAAAATAAGTACCTCTCACCTAGACTTCAGAAAATTGTTAAGGGCTTCACAGCTACCTTCCCCCAAGAGTCTGTCCACACAGGTAGTTGTCCCTTTGGGCAACATGAGTTGCAGTGTAATTCCTGAATCTGGTTTTAGGCAACTGCTTTTATACTGTTAAAGATCAATTGTATGCCCAGGAAGCACAGAGCAGGAGCTTGCTTAATTGAAATACAGAAAAGACAAAGCTGGACAGGAATGCTGGGGAGGGAGAGTAGATTTCAGACAAGGGAAATGTAGGAGGGATTTGCTTGATTTTTGGGGGTGGCAGAGGAAGAAGGAAGGGAGAAGCTGAAAGGGGAAGAAAATTGGAACAGATTAGGATTTGTTGAATAGAGATTGGAATATGGGTATAGAGGCAGGGCGTAGGCTGTGGGCACTGGAAGTGGGAATAAGAAAGCAGAGAGGGGGCGTAAAGAGATACGATGTGGTGAATGTTGAGTGGAAAAGGTTACAATTGCATAGTTGCTATGCAAAGAGGCATAAAGAACAAAAAGTAGGTGAGGAGAATGAATCTTGGAAAAGGGAGAGAAGTAGATGAGCTCAAGAAGTGGGCCCATGGGAATGGCATGTGATTTAACAAGACCAAGTGCAAGGTGCTGCACCTGGGTCAGGGCAACCCCAGTATCAGCACAGGCTGGGGGATGAACAGACCAAGAGCAGCCCTGCCAAGGAGTTGGGGATGCTGGTGGATGAGAGACTGGACATGACACAGCAGTGTGCACTTGCAGGCCAGAAAGCCAGTCCTGTCCTGGTCTGCATCCAAAGCAGCATGGCCAGGAGGGCAAGGGATGTGATTCTGCCCTTCTACTCTGCTCGGGTGAGACCTCACCTGGAGTACTCTGTCCATCTCTGGGGTCCTTAGAACAGGAAGGACATTGAGCTATTGGAGCGAGAGTCCAGAGAAAGGCCTCCAAGATAATTAGAGGAATGGAGCACTATGAGGAACGGCTAAGAGAATTGGGATTGGTCAGCCTGGAAAAGAGAAAGCTTTGAGGTGACCTAATTGTGGCCTTCCAGTACCTGAAGGGAGCCTACAAGGAAGATGGAGAGAAACTTTTTACAAGAGCATGTAGTGACAGGACAAGGGGGAATAGTCATCCAACACCCAGGCCATTCTATGACTCTGTAATTCTCTGAAAGATTTTAGACAGAAAATTTAGTGTTCCTCAGGAGAACCAAACAGAGCACCCTCTTCTTCACAGCCTGAAAGAGGATTTTAAGGTTCCTCTATCTCCTCCTCTGCTCAGCAGACATTAAATATGAGAGAAAACTAGTAGCAGTCTATTATACCCTGTTCATCATGAGTATTACTTAAAACCCAAGTTGGAACACTTCCAGTGCTGCTCCTGACCCGTGTATATGTTAGTATGATACCACATGACAAAGTTTGTTTTCCAGTATATGCTGTTTGTTTGTTTGTTTGTTTGACCTAGGAAAGTATATCTTAAAGATTTGTGTTTAAGAAAACTTTATTAGGGTTGCAGTTCAGAAAATAGGAAATGCAAGAGTTAAGGTTGCCTGTGAAACCTTAATTTGTCTCCTTTCTGCATATGTATTATGTTGCAGTCTTTAATTATGTGATCACATGCTGTTTTTCAGTGGTATATGATCATATAATTAAAGAGTTTATTATAATACATACTGTATTGTAATAATATAAAGGAGCCAAATTAAGATTTCATTGGAGTTTCTAATCCTGGCATTTTCCAACTTCTGAGTACAAGTCTTTGTCACTTCAATACTCTTTTTAACGATGCAGGTAGAGGGGCATGATAAAGTTGTACAGTCAAGGGCTAAAACTTGCCGAGTATTGATCACCTAACTTCTAAACTTCTTGGTACTCAGATTTCAGAAGTCTCTGGGCGTCTTTGTCTTTTAGGGCATTAACTGGGATTCAGAAGCATTCAGGGTGTCTGACAATTATGTGTTATAGCTTACAGTCTAAATATGTGTTCAGGACTGCAAATTTATGCATCCAATTTGGAAGATTTGATCAATTACTATAAGGAGTATTTCCGAAGTAAGTGTGTGCTTTGTTTAAAAATGGTGGCCTTGTGGTTAAGATACAAGTATTAATCATAAAATTGGCAAAGTGAGATTCCAAGGCTGCAGACTTCCTGTGTTAGCAGTGAGTAAGTCACTTACACTGTCCTTATGACAAACCTTTTCTGCTCTTACAACGGGCCTTAGGCTACTACTCTTTAAACTTAGGTTAACTAACATATTCTACCACGTGTTAAGTTTAGGTCTAGCTCTGCCAGATACTGTATTAAAAATATACAGTGCCTTGTCTACGCTACAGTTTTATAATGTGGCAGTTTGAACAAGTTAGGTAACACATTCAGAAGCACGTTTAACTCCTTGTCTGGACATGCCCTTCATTACTCCATAACCCATGATTCTTCATATACAGAACTCAGATAACTGCACTGAAAAAATTCTAGAACTAAATCAGTTCTTGTAAAACTTACTAATATCCTGGAAGAAGCATCATCAGTTAAACAAATTGCATTACTCTTTAAGGCTTTTCTCTCTCTCTCTTTTTTTTTTTAAATTTAATAATTTCTTGGCTATATTTTCTGTTACTCTTCTGTCATGTTCCCATCATGACAGGTGCCTGCACGTGAATTAGAATGGAACTTTAATATAAATAAAGTTTTTAGCAGTTGTATAAAATGAGGACATGGAAACTGAGAATCATTTTTGTTTTAATAATAAACACTGGGGGCCATGAATTAAACACCATGGTGTTTCAAGTGATGATTTATGAATCTAAAACACTACAGATTTAGACTTTCTTTTTCTTTTTTTTCTTTTTCCAGTAAAGACTTTATTTAATCCAGCTCCGGCCCTTGCTGACCTAGATCCACAGTTTTATATCTATGCTGATATCTTCTGCTGCAATGAAACTGAGGTAATGGTCATATGTCATATTAAAGGAGTCTTAAGCAGTAAAATTTCAGAGGGATACTCTGCTTAAAAATGCAGCGTAGGGAGCAGGAAAATTGAGCCATGCTCCTCTTATGTAGGGCTTGCAGGTGACAGATTTGATTCCTGATCTAAACAACAAAGAGGAGTATTCTAGAATACCTTCAGCTTGCACTCAAAATTAAATTAGTTGTTTGCAGCAGGAAAGTTGGGTCCAACCCTTCTTACAAGTAGATCAGCAAAACAAATCCATGAAAGAACACTTTTCAAATGTTATCAATGAGTGGTAAATGTTAAAATAGTCCCTTGATATGGTTAGCAGGAATGCGCTAGCTATAGTGTTCTGACAGTTTTAAACTCTCTTGCCAGGAGGTGATGCACGCATGCTGCACTTGATGGTAAATAGTAGCTTCATACGCCTCTTCCTGTTAGATCTGTTTCCAGTGAATCTATTTTCTGGCCTTCAACTTTATGATTTCTGTTTGGGGATTTTTTTCCCTCCTTTCCCTCTTTTCTAATTCAAGTGTGTTATTTCTCCCAAAGGAAATTATTTTTGTTGCAAGAGACAAATTAAGCTTGTCTCATAAGCCCTTTGTTTAAATTTCCTATTTACTAGCATTAGGCATGCTGTGTTCCTTCCCCTCACCCTCTTTTTATATAAACAGGAGTGTAGGAGAGAAGTAACCTAGTGGATAGAAGACACTCCTTGGTCGTAGTTTAAGTTATCTCCAAGAAACATGATTTCTGCAATGAATATGATACCTTTGGGTGGAAAGTAGGGTGAAGAGCTAAGAGAAGAGCATGGCCCTGCTTACTTACAGCACTTTTTGTCTGATGACAATGTCTGTCAGAGTAAATTCTTCAAGACTCAATTACCCTCTTTTGAAATTTCTGTTAAGTCTCATGACAAACCATATCAGAAGTTCTCAGTCCACAAGTCTTCTAACATTTAAAGGTCAGTCTAAGTAACCCAAAAGGACATCTGAATTTTAATCTGGGGTATTTTATTATGTGTCTGCCATGTTCAGATACTACAGAGAATTCAGGAATTAGCAAAACAGCAAGGTGAGAGATGCCATGGCTTTTCAGGTCTCTGGAAGCCAAAGTTTCCAGGATTACTGGCAGTGATACAATTTGCAGCTCAGACACCATCCAACAGCTATCAGAACTCAATTCTATGTGATGAACAGGACACCCCTACTCTCCCAGTATTTAGCAAATGTCATTTGTTGTTTGCTTTTTTATAATGCCACTAGTTAATTTTTTTCCCCTGTGAAAACTTATCCCCCATATGTTTGAAACAAAACTTTGTTTTTCATTACTTGTCTATTCCTGACTTTTCTCTCATTGGTCTTTGCAAACACACATGTTAAAGTTTTCCCTTTGTTGTACTTTATTGCTAGAGGACAGTCTTGAAAGAGACATTCTTTGAGAAGTGTAGTTTGCTGGAGCCAGGGTGCATTATTATTATTACCACCACATGGAGAAAAGAAAATTACTTCTATTTGGAGAACAAGAAATACAGGTGTATAATTATAATAGATCTCTGCTCACTCATCTACCTTTCCTGAAGAGCTGGGGGTACAGTTTGCATTCTTTTCTGCTATTTTCTTTTAAAAAATAATTACCATGTGAAGATAGCTGGGATCACCGCTAGCAAGTGAGGCACAGAAATATGCTCTCTACTGTTGATGAGTAGAGTATTTCTGAATTTATGGAAATGCTAGACCGATGGAAGTTCCTGCCAACCGTATCATGCAGCACAGATCCAAGTGTAGGATTCCTATAGAATATTCTGAGAACAAGAATGGCACATAAGTACCTTTGCTTTTAACAATAACCTTCTCAAACTTTGCATTGAAATCAATTATGTTAGCATGAATGTAATAATCAATTTTGTTTGATTTCATGCTCTCTGTGTGTCTGACTTGTATTGAACTGATTTTCAGGGATGAACTATTGCCATTGTTCGTTTCTTTTTGCAGAGAAAAGAGGAAAATGAAGCATTTGGTTTTCTTATGTCACAAGTTTGAAAGTTGTTTTTTTAGTAATTGTTTTATGTTCATATGCCATCTGTTTTCTGTTTTCTTTCATGACTTGCTTTAATTTCTGATCTTTTTAATGAATACACTCAAGAAGTTTGATATGGAGATAAATGTTTACATACCCAAATAAAGGTTACCAGTCACATCTCTGTATGGCACTTAAAAACAACAAGTTGATTCTACAAATCCTAAAGATAATTCTGATTTTTTCAGCTTTATCCATTCAACTAACTGCATATGCATTTCCTTCATCTTCTTAAATCAGGGAGTACTGAAGACTTTGACGATCCCAAACATATACAGGGAAAAGATTTTTTTTAAATTTCCCTCAGTATCTACTGGCAGTCACAGTTATAAAAGAGCATTTGGATAAGATGTGGCTTTGCTCTGAGCAAATGATTATTCTTCTGGATTTTTTTAAAATTATTATTCTCTTTGGCTGAATTGTTGAATGCCCTGCTTACAACTGCTTTCCTGAGATGTTCTGTTCCAGCTCCATTGCCCCTCCTACTTGGAATTTCCAAGTCTCAAATAGCTTACTTCTAGCCAAAATCCTATTTATGTTCCTGCCTTACACCTTTTGGGATCTTTTATTTTTCATGTGGGATTTTTAGGTACTACCAGAAAAAAAAAATATTGTGTATTTCTCCTTTATCTTCAGTAAGTATTTTAAATAGTTAATAAATCATCCTGGTTTTAAAGATGAACTCTTTAGATCTACCCAGTTCAATTGCTTCTAAGACATTCTTTTTAGCACATGTGTGTGCTAAGACAAGATAAAATTTACACAGACTTTTTTTTATTGATTGGTTTGCATTTCTTGGTAATTTACATTTACAAGTATTTATCACAATTTTACCAAAATGTCTCTATCTCTGTTGTTCACCAAGACCTACTTTTAAATTAGAAAATCCTGTGGTTTGCAGATAATATGTGAACAGTATGTTTGAAACAGAAATTGTGTTGGCTGTAGAACAGAACACCGGCCATTTAGCTTAAGACATCTCATACACTCTGTGGAGTGTTTGTATTATTAAAGATGAGAAAAAGGGGATAGTCCTTGTGATGAGCTGAATTATTACTGACTCAGAAGTTTCTGTTATTTACAGCCATGAAGGTCAGGGGATTTTGTCTGCAATGCCTTTGTGAAGGAATAAAAGTTTAAATATGTCAGCTGTAGTGTCAGCCATGGGATGTCAGCTGCCAAACATGCAAATATCAAATGCAACATCAACACTTTATACTCCATCCTTCATTAAATGCTTTAGGATTTAATGAAATCACATGTGGTATCTGGTATAACAGCACAGCTTGTTCTTATGGATTTATGTGCTGGAGAGGAGCAAACAGAATTACTCTATCAGTGAATTATCTACCATTACTTTGTCTAGAAGGCTCTTCACAAGCTGTTCTTTTCACTCTTGCTTGTTGCAATAACAATTTTCTTTATGTCTGACATTACTTTCTTTTTATGTGGTTCCTGAAAAAAAAAAAGTCAGAACAAATCTTGCAAGGTTATCGGCTCTTTCTTCACTTAGCCTGTAGTTCAGTTTTATCTTTTCCCAGAAAGATCAAACTTGTTGAGACTAGTTTGTTAATTCCCAGATGTAGCACAGCCTAATCCCCGAGGTTTGTGCAGGAATGTGCTAGTTCTCCATTCCCTTAATTCTTCTAATGAAAAATAAATGTATCCAATGTCATCTTGGTGAAAACTAATGGTTGTTCTCTTCAGTCATCTATAAATGTTGAAAACGAGACAACCCTATACGAGATGAGCTCTTTGGAATACTTACCATTTTTTTCCCACGTATTTGTGTGATTCCTTGCTGCAGATGGCTCTAGGCATAACCACAATGTCAATACAGTTCATGTGTTGTTTTTCTTATTTAGTGTGTGCATGCAGTTACACAGCCTTGCAGGTTAGGAACCAAAATACATTGCACATCAGCGATTTCAATTTGATCCTAAATGTTTTGAAGAACAGCTGCTTCTCCATTCAAAGAATACTGAGGAGCCCTTCAGGAGAAGGAAAACTGAATGGTTGCAGTAAATGACTAAGTTTGTCATACGGTAAAACTGGGAACTGCTTTCTTCCTAATGTAAAGTGGGTATCAGACTTGTAAAATAAGAAGGCCTAGCAAAGATTTAATTAAATGCTAGCAGAATACTTCGGGGCTTCAACAGTAGAAAGCAGCACAACTAAATGTAAGTTAATTGCTAATTTTGTTAAATAATGCTGCAAGATATACAAAAATAATAAAAATAGATACTTTCCTACTGTTTCTTTTTAAGTGTTACTGTATTACCAGAAGCTAGATCATTTTTTGGAAGAAATATTAGTAAGGTAAATTTTTGTTAGTATGTTCAAAATCAAGTGACAATATTGACTTTTGCAAGATTCAGAGAATATCAAGTTTATAAAACTATATCTTGTTGTCTGGGATAAGGACATTTAAGACACTGCTTATTAATATAGAGACATTAATACTAAGGATAATCTTTTTAAAGAAAATACAATTGATATCTCTAGTAGTCAAAACAAAAACAGGTCCTTTTATAAAGTATTATAAATAAAGTATTTTATAATATCTCTTGAATTTGCCTTTTCTCTTTTCAGTAATGGAGAACTTCTGCCATTACATAGAAGTTGCCAGCAATTCACAGTATATTTTAATTCCAACTTTGTTCTAAACCCAATTTTATCAGTCACTGGAAACTATGAAATTTCCCATATTTAGTCTGAAATGAAAGATGTTACTTTTGGGAGGGAAAGGAATAGCTTCAGGCCAATTCATTTCAATCGGCTTTTAATTATTCTAGTACGATAAGTATTTCTGCCTGTATGTACGTAAAAATTTTATAATTTGAAACAACTGGAACTAGCTTGGCTTGTTGCCTGATCTTGCAATTGGTTATACACCAAATCTGTTGTACTACTTCTCTGGGACTGTTCACATGTGTTAGAATTAACGAAATTGAGTTCTTATTTTGTCATTCTCAAAGAAATCTCCTAAGGTACAAGCCAAGTTTGTAGCCAACTGGCTCACTGTGTTTAAGTATTTGAAATTAAAAATATTTAAAATTATCCTATGTAGTTTTAGATGGATTAGCCTTAAAACTGGAACAGTTTCCCTGTTATTATTTATTATTTCTCTTCCAGCAGTTCCTGGCAACACTTGCAAAGTTGTTATTGTGTTAGGTCTACAAAAAAACAGGCCAAATGATAGACTGCTCCCCAAAGAATTAACACTTGTTGGTATTTCACCAGTTTAGATTTGCTGAGGATCATAGGATTGTAGAGGTTAGGAACAGACCTCTGGATGTCTCTAATCACTGCAGTGAAGCATGGTGAGTTTAGGTCGGATTGCTCAGGACTTTGTCCAGTCAAGTTCTGAATCTCCGAGGCTGGAGGCTGCATGACCTCTGGGCACCTGTTCCACTTTTTCATCACCCTTGTGGTGAAAAAGCTTGTCCTAATACTGGAATTTCCCGTGTTCCAGTTTGTGCTTGTTGTCTCTAGCCCTATCCCTGTGCATCTTCAAGAAGACTCTGGCTTCCTTTTTTTCTCTATACCCACCTATTAAATTCCTGCAGACAGCAATAACATCTCCCCTTAGCCATGAGTTCTCAAGGCTGAACAAGCCTGCTTCTCCCAGCCTCCTCTTGTCTCTGGTCACCTCAGTCTCCTGGTCTTTGGTCACCTGACTGTCTTGATGGCCTTCCATTGCAGCATGCTGTGCTATGTCAGTGTCTTACTTGTGCCAGAGATCCCAAAACTAGATATGATGCTGCAGATTTGGCCTTGCGAATGCCAAGCAGAGGATCCAGAACATCTCCACAAAAGGGGCCGTGTAAGCCATAGGATACCCCAAATGCACCACAGTCAGGAACAATTGGCAAATGTTCATATGCTAGGATTATTCTCACTTTTAGCCAGTGTAAACTAGTGCTGCTGTTGAAAGAAGTTAATTATTTTGGATTGACTTTTGGGGGTGGTGTGGGCCTTGGGGGTGGTGTTAATTTTAACACAGATCTGCCTTGAAATCCAGTTTCCAGGCCACACAAATGACTGTGCTTGCACAAGAGAATGGGCCATGTGGAGAGGAGTGGAAGGGAAAAATCAGGGCCATTTTTTTTTTCTACAGGAGTTCTGGTTTGTGTCAACTTACCGTGATTAGGCTATGCAGTCTAAAGAAAGATGGAGTGTTAACTAAGATTAGTGAGGACTATGGCCAATAATCTTCGTATCAATGAAATTAAAAGCTTTAGTTAAATTTTTCTACCACTCTTATAAACCAAATTGTGAAAATTCTTTGTAGATTAATTATCAATATCCATCATAGGTTTATTCTGACAGCAGTTGTGTGGAATGTCTTGCTTTATTAGGTCTATTTAACTGAGTAATTTTATGAGACTAGTTGCAGAAAAATAAAATTCTTAATTTGCTGCTCTTTTGTACAGCATATGGCAGATGTCCACATTGGGCTTTTAGTATTGTTATTTAATTTTTTCTTTACATAACCATTAGTTATTTCCTTCAATTGTACCACAGTTTGTTTTTTAAATAAGATTCTACTGAAGGGAGGAACTTAAAAACTCACCATAGCATTTAACATCAGTTGACATTTACCGCAATCTCTAATTATTGGCACAGAATCTGTCTGGCTTCTGCTGCTTTTATGGTTCTTACAGCTTGTTCCAGTGTTTTTTAGTTTTACCATCCTGCTGTAGATGAGTTAGATGATAGTGATTTCAAGCAGCAGAAGATCTACTTTTATACAGACTCTGTTCAAAAAAATTTTGTTTGTTGGTATAAGCAGTGTAAAGATGAAAAGAAAGATTTCTGCAAAACCTTTCACGTATCAGTCCCAGAACAATTCTTTCTCTACTCAAGCAAAAAATCCTGTTGACTTGGGATATAGGAAGCACAAAGAGGAGTACAGTCTTAATGCTACAGTCTTAATGTACAGGATGTGCGTTTCACTAGGAAGAAGATTGTATTTAAATACTTCATTTACCTTACTCATGAGCTTACAAAAGTATACCAGGTAAGTAAACTCGTATTAGATTTACTGTTTCTCTACCAAAACCAAATCCGCTTTCATCCTGGAGACTTTGCAGCATCGGTAGAATGTTTGGAATTATTGCCCCTCATAAAGTACACTGGAAATTCAGCTTCCTAGTTTCATTCAAGGATTTGTGTTAATCCATTTTTATTCTTGTAACATGATGTACTAGGTGTTCTGAATACAGGAATGCATAGTTCCTGCTCCAGAGATCTCAAAATTCATGAAGAGACACAGACTCTTTAAATGCCTGAATGGATTATGTATAAATTTTAATACTATTTATCATCTATCCTTAGTTACTCCAAAACATTATTGGTATATTAACTCCTTGCAAACCTAGCAAGAAGATGCCTTCAGAAGATTTTGTGAGATACATTTTGAAACTAGTTTTCTTATTTTTAAATACTTCTATAACCTTTTAAAAACTGAAATATGTTTAATTTGCTTAAATAGTTCATACTGCAAGAGAAGTTTGAGTAGCCTGGTGACATGCCAAAGAGAAAATTGGATAGGTTTAGTTGCCTTCTTATAATTTAAACCTTAGTATATTCTTGTCTGGGATCAGTGTGGTTAAAAAAAGTAGTTTTAAATTCTGTGTACATGTTAACCACATCTTGCCGTTGCAGCCCACAAGTTTACCCATCAAGTGCTGCCACACCAGCCTCCCTCTCACCATGATCAGGTCAACAGTGCTTGAAATCATTGTGCATTTGTCTAAGTAGAGACTGTAGAACTTGGTCACAGAAGTTTGAAAATTAAAACCAGTAAGTCCTCTGCTAGGGATACTATAAACTCTAGGGAGTGTGTTGGCATAATCGGGCCCTTCAGAGCCTAAGGGTGGCTGCTCTCGCCTGGGTCAGGCTGAAACTCAGGAAATGACCGTGGTGAGCAGGCGCTGACTCACAGCTGGGGGCGGTTTGCTTGTAGATGGCTGTAGTAGTTCCTGTCCCCAGCTGTCTGCCCTCCCTCTCTTTTACTACAGGCATGGCCTGTGCTCCATGAAGCAGTTGTTTAATCACTGTAGTTTACAGTTTGTTACATCAAGAAGTATGTGCACTGAATTCAAATTTCAGTCAGGCAGAGGAAGGTAGTTTGAAATATTTCAGCAGCTGTTTCCCAAGAAGTTGAGCTGCCCATGTAGCAGAGGTCAGGAGATTAGCTGCTGAAGAGGTTCCAAAGTAAGTTTTTTGCTGAAAATAAGCCCTAAGAGTGTGGAAGTTATGTTCAGCTACAAGGCAGCTATCTGGAAATACTTCAGGCTGCATTCTTCAGGATCCAGCAGCAACCTTGTAGTAAGACTTCCCTTTTCTCAGGCAAACAGGACAAAATTTAGTAAAGACAGCAAAACGTAATATATCTGTTTACTTACAGTTGAAGGCATACTCTCTTATGCAGAAGTACTGCCTGCTTCAGAGAAAACACAATTTTTTCTTCCCCTTCTTCCTGTTTCATTCTTGTTCTCTTCCCTGCCAAAAAGAAGTGAAAAAGCACATGACAGTTGACAATGCTATGCCATAAAGAAAATGTATGAAGAGGTGAAAATGTTGTTTGATTCTGGATTCTTTATTGCAGATTTTTGGAAAATTTTGCTCTTAGTTGGGTGGAGCTAGAAGAGATTAATTTTAAGACCCAACTGGGAGAAGTAGACTTAAGGTCACTGTCTGTTAGAAGAAGAGTATATCTATGTTTGTACAGAGTCAACACAGTTGACAGAAGCTTATGAACATGGACATCGACATGGCCATAACACAAATACATAATAGTCTTGTAATGGGCCTTTGCCCAAAGAGAGCTTCAGATAAATTTTAGGTATTCTCATAAAAGAATGTATATAAAACTAAACAAAGTGGTCAAAGTTGAGCAATTTTTTTTCCTTGAAGAGAATTTTCCCTTTTAATTTAATAGTGAGAATTTTAAAAAGTATTTAAAAAGTTTCTCAGAGATAAATACCCCTCAACAATAGTGACCAAGTTTCCTTGTAACATTTTTCACATTCAACCACAAAGTGCTTTTGCCAAGACTATGTCATTGTGTCCCTTTCACAGATGAAAAAACTGAGGCATGTGGGAGAAATGTGATTTTACTAAGGGTTGTATGCTAGGTAGGTTGAAGAAGCTGAAAGAGAACCCATGCCTCCTGCGTCTCTCTCTGCCTAGGCTGCTCTCCATTAGTCTGCTGCACCTGAAATGCATTCTGTTTCCTGTGAGGAGTAAGACATACCTGAATATCGATGTAGAAAGTGGTTTCATGATCATCCTAGAATACACGTTTTAAAAAGATATTAAATGCTGTTTTCAAGTGCAACTGTTGTCCAGAAATGAATACTGTCAGATTATGATTTTCATTTGCGTGGGTTGTTTTCCAGGCAGAAATTTTAACGGGCATCCCAGTTGGCAACCTTGAAGATGCTGAAAAGGTGGGACGCATGCTGTTAGAAAGAGGGTGTAAGCTTGTAATTGTTACTCTTGGAGCAGAAGGCTGCATGATGATATCAGTAGAAGAACCCATTCCAAAGCACGTTCCTGCTGGGAAGGTCAGGGCTGTGGACACTACGGTACGTTTTTGTGGTTTAACTGTCTTGCTTTGGAAAAGACTGCTTAAGCAGTAAGGGAAAGCAATGAGTAATCAGCCAAATCTTTGGGCACTAGCACAAAGGCTAATTTATGATGTGAAATTGATATCTTGCTTCCAGCCTCTCATATATTAAATGTCAGTTCACTTGAGTTTTATAGTCTGTGTTTTAGATGAGCTAGAATTATTATACATACTGATGGTGTCTTCATGTTCCTCCTTTACTGAAATAAGTACCTGTCTCTGACTGTACTGTCTGATGCCAGTGGCTTCAGCTGCAGTCCTATTTTTTCGCCTTTGCTCAGTCAAATACTTGGTCAGAGGCATTTTAGTCTTTGACATTAGGTACTTTTTTTTTATTTCCTGCTCAGAACTAAATGATAGATACAGATAAAAACAGGACAGGCAATAGTTAAGATAACATTACTATGAAAACCTTACCACATTGCACATATGGGGCTATTTTGTGTTCCTAGTATTATCTGACATAAATCCAAAATAATTCCAGTGGAGTTACTGAGAGCAGCACAGGTCACGTTGTATGTACTAACTATACATTTAAATGCCTGTTATAATAACGTCATATTACATATGTTCTGTTACAATAGTTCATTAAAATCCTGGAGATTTTGCCATCTGGTATATTCCATATCTGAATTGCATTAATAATGACTAGTTCTTGTAGCATGTTTTTTATCCATGGACCTCATACTGATTAACAAAGAAGAAAGGCAACTGGTTAAAAGATGAGGAAACAGAGGCATAGGGGACCGAAATTACCTAGGTCAGCAGCATGCAGTGGCAGAGCCAAGAGTAAAATCACTTCATCTCAACCAGAAGATCTCTCATAGATTTGGACTGTGATATGCTAATGCCGTGGAAAGCGTTGTTTCATTGCTAAATATGATATTTTCAATTTAATTGTAAAATAGAGATACTATGGCTTTATTTTCCTTTTCTGCCTTTTTGTCATGTAGGTCGATTTTGGGTTAGTGCTGATTTTGGAATGTCTTGAAGTTCTAGTTAAGGGAGGGAGGTATCCCTGTGCTATACTGTGCATAAGGTTCTTGGTGGGGCACTACAGATGCCAAACAGCCTCTGCCTGCTTTTAGCCTAGAATTAGAAGTGCCAAGGGAGTGAAAGGCACAGCTCCCAAAGCTGCCCAGAAGCAGGATTTATTAGCTTGGGAGCAACACCTTGTGAACCTGGCAGTATGGCTTCTTGCTCTGAGTTGGTAAATCCACTGCTTCTATCAAAGCTGAGCATTAGAGTTTTCTTCTACATCACACAGAACTGATGAAGAAGTAACATGAGTGATCTGCTTCTTCAAAAGAAAAAATTGCTGCCAGATCAGCTATTGTTTGATATCTTAAGATATTTGCTGCTCTTGGAATAAAAAAGCAATTCTGAAACCACACACTGTGGATGAAAAAGTGCTTTTTATCTTGCCTAGCAGTTCAGAGTTTCATGACTGAACTAATTTAATGCTCCTCGTTTTCTTTTTTTTCTTTTTTTTTAAACTTTAAATAAACACATTTTCTTTGAGTGTACTAAATCCTTGCCCTGCCTCCTTGTGGCCAACAGGTTATTGGCTTTCAGATAGCAGAGGATTTTCACAGTTAATTTTGTTAATCTAGTTAAATACCAGTGGGCTGTTTTCAGTAAAACAGCTGTGCTCAGTTTATTCTTGCAGACTGAATGAAAAAATATGTGTTGGCCTTCCATTATAAAAGTCTTACAGTGCTTAGCCTGATTATGATTTTGCCTGAAAGCAAGTGATTTTAAAGCAACCCTTACAAACACTTAGCAAAATAGTGTCATCCTCAAGTAACCTGGATAGCTCTATTATTAAAATAAATACTTAACATTCTAGTAGGACATGTTACTCTCTTCAGGGGCATCTCTGCAGTAGATCCTTCCCCAGGGAAAGGAGCAAGGTGTGAGGTGGCTTACCAAGTAGCCACTTATCCACAGAGTGTTCAGAGTTGTTCACGTATATGCTCTTAGCATGGCATTTGATAATAAAAAAAAAGTTGCTACCTTAAAACTGCCCTGACTTCAGCATCTTGAAGGATCAGGCACAATCACATCTGGTTATGTGCCATGTCGATATTGCTTAGATCTGCAGAAAGTAAAGTTATTGCCAGACAAAGAGTTAAATGATGTGTGTACCCCATCATAGAATTTGCAAAAGGTTACAGAAATGAAATTAAAACAGGATTTGCCATTTAGGAGATACACATGTAAGATACAAAACAAACTTCAAAAGCCTCTTTCACTATATAAATTTTTCCATAGCCGCTACCACTGCAGCACTACCCAGAGTCCTCTCTGCAGCAGTGCAACTTCAATACTGACTCCTGGTCATTTCTGCAATTTTGAGAATTTTTGAACAAGGAAATACTAGGGTAGGTACAACCACAAAGATTAAAAATCTGAGTTCCTTGCCCCAGTCTGTGTGGTCCCCATTCTCCATGTTCACAGGTTCATCAGAGGCACTAAGGATTGATAGACCATAGAGCCTGGCTCTTCTTCCTAACCCTTGAGATGGTTGGTCTAAGCGTTTTTTGGCAGAATGCTGGGAAAAGCTGGCTCCATCTCCCACTCTGTCGTGGAACATGAATCTTCAAGACTGAAAATCTGGCATTTTTCACCCACACTAAATCAATACTATAAAGGGGGGGAAAAAGGCCTGTTGATTCTTTTTTTTAGCACTAATTATCTTTATGTGGGCTTTAGTAATGTATGCAATGCTTCCCATGACTGTTAGCAGAGCTCTCCGTACACAGTCCAAAACATGTAGAGCACGAATAGTTGTTCAGAGGGAAGTTTTGCAAGACATAGTATTGTAAAGCTGAAACATCTGTTTCTCCTCTTAATAGCTTAATAGTGCAACAAGCTTTTGTTAAGAAAATTAACTTTCCCTTCATTTTACTAGTTTCTGCTAGCTATTTCCTATATGCAAGTTTTGAATAAACAGAAAAATAAGTGAATTATTGGAAAATCATCCCGGAATTTTCTGGATGACAGAAAGATCTAATTAAGTCCACTGGCCATATCAATTTGTATTTGAAACAGATGACGTACATGAGACATTTGACACATAATAAAGTACTAACATAAGATAGGTATATATTATAATCTTTCTTCATTACTTTAAATAGTTGCTTTTAAACGTACTTGACTACATTGAGTTAAGTAATATGCATTTACTTTATTTTAGGAAGAAGCTATTTCCACTCTAGGTGAAAATAGTACATGAAGCTGCATTAAAATAGCAGTGAAGGATAATTATATAATTCCATTTATATGACACTTCTTCTGTTGGTAGCAGAAGGTTTCACAAACCATTCACAAATTTGATAAGCATTTCATAGAAAACAATAATACCATGTACGCTCATTTTGCAGTTGCATGTGTGTGTGTGAAGCAGTTTGCCTGCTGCTGAAGCAGAAGCACAGCTGAGGTGGAACATGGCAGCTGCTCACAAACAGCTGTGGGACATGACATCATGTCAAAATTGTACTTGAGGTGAAGTGAATGATCTGTGTGATGAACCACATGATGATCCTGCTGCAGTAGCCCCGAACACACTGTCTTGGCAGTGACATGCAGAGTCTGATGAGAGGGAAGGCCACAACATCATCCATATCAGAGAACGAAGCTCCGCTCTTTTTGCCCCTTCAGCCTTGCTCTCCCCCTCTGCTTCTGACAATCACGCAAAGTGTAATTTACAGCACTATTTACATCTATTTACATTTACTAATTATATTCCATTGAAACTGCCAAGGAAAATTTGTCAGAAGAATGTAATTACCCAAAGCTGGAATTTGGCCAGCAGTGAGATTAGTTCCCTTCCATTTTGCAAAAAAGCACTACAGGATCATATGAAGCTGAGCACTTCAAGTGATAGCTAGGGACCAAGTCAAGCCCCTGAGGTACTGCCAGAGGCCTGCCTAGGGCTTGATGTGTGCAAGTGGGTTTTGCAGAGGTATTTGGGCTGTCTGGAGCTCCATGTCTGGAACTTGGGATCTGGGATTCAAAGGGTCATCCATGCCAGGCCTCCTTTGGAAGTGGGGCAGTCTGGCAGTTGGTGGCTATGGCAGGTTGGAGTGTGTCTGCTGGCTCTGTGACTTTGGTCTGTGGTTGCTGCTTGCAGTTGAAGTTGGGGTGTCCTGTCTAGGATCCATGCTTCCAATCAGAGAGATGGCACTGGCAGAATCTCCTCTGCATTAGTGGAAAATGGGTTGCTCTCTGACTAAGCAAGCCTGAGCTGCCCTGCTGTCGCTCCCCCATTTCCAGGTTACAGGATGGAGATCAGTTTGGGGACGGAGGTAATCTAGGGTTAGTTTACATAACCTGTGTTTGCTCCAGAGCCGAGCTGAATATATACTTGCATCAGTTAGGGTGCCTTTCAAATTTTTTTTCCATCTGCATTTCTGGCTTCAGCATGGATGTGTTTTCTGGAAAGGAAAATGTACACACTGGGGCATGCAATATTTAAATGAAAACTCAGAATCCCTTTTCACAATGATGTCCCTAGTAATAACAGAAGCCCATGGTCTCCCTTTTAAATCTCACGGAGAACCCAGAATGTTTCATTTCACGGTATTTCTAAGCACAGCCATTAAATTTACCATATAATTTCTTATAGTAGCAGCGTTTTCTGGTTGTGCTTTTCAAATATAGAGAGTGCACAACCTGCTGAGGGAAGCTAAGGAGGTCATAGGTTGAGGTGCCATGCTTATAAACAGGAAACTCATTAGGGAGACAGGATAATATTCAAAATTTAATCTACTCAGTTGTGCCTGAAATTTGTCATGAGTGTATGATTTAGTCTATATAGTTCTTCACTGTACAATATTCTCAGACAGATGATACATACTATTTGTCATAATCATAAATGTTACCATTATTTTTTCATGTCAATTCTGCAAAAGAAAAGTTCATTATTACAATATGAATTGTCATCAGATGTTTAGTGTTCAAATCCTGTTGTTTCCCTCAGAATTCTTATTATATATGTATTAGATCTGTCTCTATTACTAGGGGAGAGAATTATGAAGGGTGTCTTTAAGCCGTAGACTACTCACTGAGCAGTTTTGTATTGAACTCCAAAGATGTTGCACAATCTTTATTTTAATAAAGCCTCATATAAGTGTATAGCTATATAATTTTAGATATGTCACAGTATTCAGGCCTGTGCAGCAATTGTGGTCTAAAGAAGGCAGTGTGGTTTAGCAATTTGAACAAAGGACTGAGTAAGAGTTCCAGGGCTCTGCAAAAGACTTGCTGTAAATCCTTGGGAGAGCTACTTGTCTTCTTTGTATCCCAATTTATCTGTCCATAAATTGGAGCTGCTATTAATGTGTTGCATATAAGCCATGAGAAGTCTGTTAGAGATCAGAACAGAACCTGGGAGGCCTTTTTCCCAGGCTTGTCATATAACCTCAGGCCAGTTGTGCTTCTTTGGGGGCTTTGCAAACTCATTGAAGTGCTTCTGCTTGAAGTTGCGAGGTCTTGTCTGTAAAAATATGGTTTACACTAAAAATTCTCTGACTTAGCTGTATCTTCTGGTTTGGACGAAGCCTGAGCCAGAGGAGTGAAGTGGACACTGAAATAAAGCCTTAGAATATAAATAAATCCAAAACAGTCCTCCTAATAACAGCAATTCTTTGTCTCCTGACTTTGTGGCCTAACGTCTGAGGCTCAAGGGGATATAAATACAACACTCTCTGCAATGACTAATTACTCAAAATTCTGTGCATCAGCAGAAGTGGGACTTGTGGTTGACTCTAATATTATCAAATGCCTTTGCTATTTAATAATCTTGTAGCCGTACATTATTTAGCATGCCGTTTGCACAAAGAACAGTGATTTTATTTCAGCTATCTCCCAACAAAGTAAAAATGCAGCTGGTAGTAAATGAAGCATTTGGCAGACAACGTGTCTGATGTACAGTTTTCTAACTTGCTAGAAAAGAAAAGAAAGGAAAAATGTTGTTGATTATTTAACCTTTTCCTACCCAAGGATGTAACAAGGAGTAAAATGACAACAAAGGTTTTCTTTTTTCTTTTTCCCTAACCCTAACACCTAACCTTTTTCTCTTTTTCTTCCTTTTTCTTTTCTTTTTCTTTTTTCTTCTTCTTTTTCTTTTTCCTTTTCTCTTTTTCTTTTTCCTTTTCTTTCTCTTTTTCCTTTTTTCTTTTTCTTTTTCTTTTTCTTTTTCTTTTTCTTTTTCTTTTTCTTTTTCTTTTTCTTTTTCTTTTTCTTTTTCTTTTTCTTCTTTTTCCTCATCTTCCCTTTCTATTTCAAGGAAAGACAAAAGGTAACTACCAGGCAAACAGCTTATTTATCAGTGGAGTAATTATGCCCAGAGCTCCCATTAACATCCCACAAACCGACAGCATAATAGCTTCCTTTCTTAAACATGCAACCCAAATAGGTTAATAAATAAGTTTAGTTCCAGTCATAGCCCCCTTTCAGACTTAGGCTTCTTCATTCCCTCTTTTGCAAATATGGAATCCATTGAATTTTGGAACAGAAAAGCCATGAGGAATAAGTTAATCTGCCAGGCACTCCAATCAGCGATCTGCACTGTAAATCTATTTAAAGCTGCATTTATAATGTTCTGAAGTTCAGCTGAACTGTGAAAGAGCACATGACTGAAATCACTGCATTTGAGTTGACTCACAGTTAAGTCTAGATGGGACTTGCTTGGCTCCTCACAAGTTTCTGTTTCTGATTCAGGCCTTCTAATGACACTTTAGTTTTTGAAGGCTTGGTCAGTTGCCTAAGGGTATACAGGTATCCAGTGAAAAGAGGGATTGCAGGAGTTGCATCCCTCTGCATTGGCAGTCAACCAAGAAAAGGTGGAACAAGCTGGATGAACGCTTTTTCCTCCTGAAGAGCAGAAAGCTATATTATCCCCTTGTTACAAATAGCAAAAATGCAACAAAAATGTTAGTGATTGGGTGCACTGAAGCACAAGCTAAAAATGTCGTGCTCCAAGGTTTATAGGGAGTTGGAGTGATGCAGCCAAAAATGAAGCACAGGCTTATGTTGTCCCATGCTACTCTCTTAACTTCTAGACAACATTGTCATGGAAGGAAACACTGTTTATCTGCCTAGTTACTGTCTATTTTAATCGGTAAGAACAAACAATGTAAACAAAATGAGCAAACAGAAGCAGGCTTGTACAGAACAATTTGCAGCCTTGTTTTCCAGTGGAAGATTCCATGGACCACCCAAGCTTTGCTCTAGTCCTTTTCTCAACCACGGAGCATCTAATTAAATTCCTTTCCATTCCTGACTCTAAGTAGAAGAGAGCCTACAGTCCTGTACAGTTTCTTTCCAGATGGAAATGCATAATTTAACAGAGATACAGCTGACAGGGAGAAGCAGTATTAGCATTTGCCACAAATTGCATTAAATTACAAGGGGTACTTAATGAAGACATATTATAAAAAGAAGTTTTAAGCCAATATTTAGTTTTCTAAGCCTCTTCTAAGATTGTAGAGTGCCAGGCAACAAAAACCTCATAGTGAAACTGAATTTCGATATTACTTTAGTGATATCAAGAGTTATTTGGTTTTGCTACACAAGATCAGTAAAAGGTCATGACATTCTGTCCTACAGCTTCATTCCTATACATGTATACATACACAAAAAGTTACTGAACACATTACATTATTTATTACCTGGGTACTTACAGCATGAGGTGAAATTATATTCATACTGCTGTTTTGTAGAGGGGAAACAAAAGCACACAGAGACTGGCTTGATCAGTGGCAAGTGAACCTGCTTCCCTTGTTTAACCATAACTTCTTCTCTGTGCTTCTCTTAAAAAAAACTTAGGACTGGAGGAAAATTTTTGTCAAGCTATCAGTTGTCTCATTTTTAGAACTGGACAACACTGTAGATGTCCACATAAATGAGAAAGTACACAGCAGTGCAGAGTTGGTTTGCATTGGATACTTCTTGAAGAAGCTGTAAGGAGTTTATGGAAGTATCTACAAGGGCAAGTGCTCTGGCTCCACTACTGGCATACTCAGAACTGCCATACTAAGAAATATTCCAGTTTGGAAATTAACTCAGTTGATTGGTCTGGACATAAAAAGCTAGGGATGCTGGCAGCATTTATGCAGCAATTGAAATGTTTTGTTTGGGGCCAGAACATATAAAGGATACAGCATCCTGCATCTTCACCTGAGATTACATTCTAATGAGGTCCAGGGAAGCTGAGTTCAGAAATCTTGAAGCTATCTTTGTGCCGTCTCACTTCTGTGATGTTTTGGTAAATGAAACAATGGTATAATTTATGCAGGTTGAGAGCAGAGTAGGAAATGACCCTTTTATTGCTTCTCTTGGGCTAACTATGGGTTGCAATGCAATTCAAAATCATTGCAGCAAAACATGTTGCATTCCTTTTCTTGATTTGCTGTCCTCCTCTTGACTTTATGATGAAGCCAGCACAGGCTCTACTCCAAGAGCATGTTCAGTCCTAGTATGTAGCTCACCCTGTGTCAGAGCAGATGCTGGTCTGCCAGTGCATGCACGCAAGACCAGTAATGGGAGATAGCACTCTGGCATTTCTAAGTTGCACAAAGGATCAAGAGGAAGGAAGACCAACTGTGTGCAGCCATCCTTCTAATTAAATTCCTGCAGTTAAAAATAGCTAGTGGAAGCTGGCGCTTCTGGCACATCCAGAGCGTCACCTTCCCAAGTATCTTTTTCTGGCCTGAGCCGTAGGAAGTTGCAAATGTGATCCACTGTGTAATAGTGCAGCATATTCTTGGCCAAACTCCTTATCAGTTTTTTCCTCTTTATAGTTAGCTTACAAATGTCATATGTCTCCTTTTCTTCTTCAAAGCTATTCTCTGCAGAACCAGGTATCATCCAGGCTTTGTGGAAGATAATTTACTCTTCTCAGTTTCTTCACATCGGTTCTGTCTATGGTGAGAGAGAAGGCAAACCTGGCTCTGGAGCTCCTCACCTACTTAGTTGCCCAGAAAAACCAGTTGCAGTAATGTTGATATTGAAGAATATCAGATTTCCTGATTTCCCCCAACAGAGTTTTCACTGCCAAGTAATTCTGGTCACTACAGAAACCAAGAAAGGTTTGAGCTGGATCGGTGATATTGCATAATTAGGTTTTCAAAAGAACAAGAATAGAGAAATGAGAATAGTGGGGAAATCAGTCTTCTTGCTTTTGCAAATTCTAACCACAGAAAATGCCAGAAGTTGCATTTCTTCTCAAGAATAAAGGAGTTAATCTTTAGTAGCCTGCCCCATGGACAGAATATGTTTTGCAGCTTTCACTAGAGAAATGGAAGGAAGCTAAAGCTGTTAAGTTTTGGTGATTGATAGCAGTCACCTATAGGGGTGTCTTTAATAGCCAGTTTGCAGTTGAGTGTGATGATTTTGTTCACTTTCCTCAGGGTTTTCTTTTGTGTCTATGTGTGTAGAGGTAGACATGCAGACATAAAACCAGCTATTCTAGAACAACTCACCTGTAGAAAAACAGATTCCCAAATTCTGGCAGCAATGTTTGTGAAATGCCCAAATAGCTATAAGGAATATTTGTTTTATTCATTTCAAAGCACAAATAGACACAGAAATATGGGGAAAAGGTAAGGGAAGTCTCTAGAAACTTGTGCCTCATTGCTGTTGTCTGTGATTTTGTTACTGAAATCATTAAGCCAGCAGCGTGTTCCTTGGAAAGATCCATTTTTCAGGGAATCTCATAGAGAATGCCTTGGTGCTCACCTACTGCTGAAGACCATGAGTGAGGTGTGGGAGCCCTGTTTCCTGCATTCCTGCTCCACAGGTTAAGGACAACAGAATGAGTGGGTAGCAGTGAACAATACTCTACAGCAGAGCAGCAGTTCTGGCTTGTAAGTCACGTCTAACTGAACTTGGAGAGAGGAGATACAGCTTGAGTACTCATCAAAACGATTACACAAATGCAGTTGGAAAAAGAATGCAGGGAGCTGGCAAGAGGACAAAGCTAGGGTGAGCTCAGACAAAAAAAATCTCCTGAAGTTTGGTGGTTTTTTTCCCTCCCAGGATGTGTAGTTCAGAGGTAGGCAGAAGCCGTGGCCAGCCAACAAAGGCTAGATACTGTGGTTTTGAAAGAGGCACTCGAGCATATGGAGCTTTCGTGCAAAAAAAGAATGTTTTTTTGATCAATTCCAGGCGAGATGGCAGTTGTGTCATTCTGAGTGCTTCTCGTCAGATTAGATGGGATCACTAAGTCTTTTGGCATTTTCAATCTGAGAGAAAAAAAAACACATGTGGCTAGTGAAATTGCCCAGCACAGAGATTTCCTTCTTCTTACTTAGCTGTTAGATTATGGGGTCCTGAAGCCATGTCAACCTCATACATGATACAGGGTGACACAGTCAGTGACAATCTGCCCAGTTCTTTCCTGGTTGGGGAGCTCGTTGTTTGGAAGGGAAACCCACTGCCAGAATTTGCAGTGTACTATCAAAATAACATGATGTATTCTGGGCAGAGCTTTGGCTCCAGTTTCATTTGTTCATTAAATGAAATTTGGGAATTAACATGTAAGCATGAGCTTTGTTAGGATGAAATCACAATTTGGTGCAAGTGTGACATTAATAATGAAAGGAGTGGAGTACTGCTCAAGGAAATGAGATAAGTGAAGCTTTTGATTAGAGTAGTAGAGTAGTTGCATATTTATGAGGCTTGAAAAACCAGTTTGAGAAGTACAAATCAACCTTCTGAAGAGCTACTATATTTAGTGCCAGGCTTCAACCATTACTCTTGATTCTGTGCAAGTTCAAACTCTGGGAAAGGTAGATACACCTCCTTTAGCATGTTCAGCTGAAAGTCCATCTTTTATGTGTTAGCAATGATGTCCATGTGCTTCCCTCTTATTGACGCATTGTGGTATAAATGCTGTACTTTGCAAGAGTGCCACTGGAGAGTTTTGTGTTCAGCTGAAGTGTAATGAGTTTTCCAGTACTGTGTTTTGTATGTCATATGGTATTTTGTGTGCACTCCAGAAAAAAAAAAACCAAAAAACAAAACCAAACCAGGTGTGGAGGGTCTCCTCTGCTGTTTCTGAGTATATCTGTGAGGTATGAACTTTCAGATCAAATGAAAGAACACAGCTCAAGTGTGAAGCCAGGAAAGAGGCAGCTGCAAGGCAAAAGTTTGCTGAATCTTAAACAGGAAATTTACACAGAAGTGTATCCCAAACTGAAATATTCCTTGCTGAAATATCTATTACTCTGGTAGCATAGAAATCAGAGTAGTGATGAGTTGTTTGGTTGATTGCAATCTCACAGGTTCAGCAACATGGATCCATTGTTTTCAGAATGGCATATGGAATTCCTGGTTCAGTGCTCTTACTCCATTGTGTAAGAAAGAAATAAATTCGTCACCTCTCATTAATGCTATCTGGAGTTGAAAGGTGTTTATATGAGCATCATCACACCGAATTGTTTCGATGATTCAGAAAACAGAGTGCTCCCTGTGGGTGAATACTTTGTTGGCTTTCTGGGGTTAGACTAACACAGTCTGTAACACAGGATAACTTTGTTCCCCAGTGCTGAGCAGTCTCTTGTGCTCCTTCCCAGTTTTCTTTAGTGTGCACTAAGAAAGCCATCACCTCACAGACAACTTGCAGTATTTTTCTTGTGAATAGTGAGGTGGGAGCTACTCTGTTCTGATCCTGATTGAGAGTCCGGCAGAGCTGTGGAGTCCACTTACTAACTCTGCATATCTCAGTTTTGAGGTTCCCAAGCTGTGTCTCACTTTCAAAGGATGGGTAGCTCATATGACTCCTGTTAGTTCATGAAAGATCTGGAGCTCTGGATTCAGCCCACAGATATCTCAAAGTGGGTGTTCTTAACATCCTTGATCTTAATTTGGGTTCATTTCCCATCACTATTACCTGCCTTCAAAGCACATGTTGTAGGGATGTAAAACAGATACTTTCATCTGTGCTTTTTAGATGACATACAAATTAAAAATTGCAGAGTTGTGAACGTTGTATGTTTTATTTCCAACATTCACCACAAACCAAACATTTCAGGGGAATTCATGCATCTGTAATGCTTGTCACTGTTCTTTTTAGAAACAGTGCATAACTTAATATAGTAGGATGTTTCAGAAAGCAAAGAAAATGCATGCAGGAGGCCTTGTACTGAAATTAATCTCTCAGGAATGCAGGGGGTTAACGGTCAGGCTGATTAATCACTGTTAATAAACCATCAGGAAATCTGTCAGGAAGTGGGTAAAAATTCCTGATGGCTGATGTGAAGCATTGTGTGGTGTGCTTTGGTTTTGGTGTTTCCCAACTGATAGTCTACAGCGGGTGTAGTTTAGTTACCTCTAAGTTCTCAGGACATGTGAAGGACCAGATGATATGCTGCCCTTGTTCAGCTTGAGTAAGTCAGGAAGAAATTTTCCCCATTCATGGCTGTGCAAGTACGTCACAACATAAATGCAAGGAAGTCAGGGATTGCTCCTTCCCAGGACAGAATCTGCTAAAGATACAGAAAGGAAGCATGGTCATTCTCTCATTCCTCTGGTCTGAGCCCACAGGCTACAGGGGGAAGAGCAGAACAGGCAGCTTTCCCTGTGTGAACAAGGAGCCAGAGTATTAGGACTTGGATACACAGCTTGAGTTAATGAATTGCCTGGTGTTGACTGAGGGCGAGGTTGGCTCAAGCTGATCCAAGATCAGGCTGAAAGGAGTGTTTTTAACCTCTTTCTCCTTTGCTTTGGACTAGCTATCATGTGGTAATACAGCAACTTGCTGATCTGGGCAGAAACTATTGTTGCTTGGTCAATGCTGTCTGACTTAGAAGGATCAGAGAACTGATCTGCCTCACTGCTTGGCTGCACGAGTTCTAGATCTGATGTAGGGGAGGGCGTGGGAACATGAGACAAGGATAAAAACATGAGTGGGGACTGCGCCTTTCAGCAGTAGCATAACCATGGATTGGCTTAAATCTATTATGAAACTGCAGTCTGAATCACTGGAATTAGCAGTGCACTGTCAACCTACAGGGAATGCAAATTACAATGTGTTAGCTTACACCTCCCGCCACTGCTAAACAGCGGCTGTGCACAGCCATTTTGCACGTGGCTGGGAGGAAGGAATATATGGTGGGGCAGCAGCGTAAGAGTTCTCTATGATTTGGTCTGGAGTGTGCAGACCACATCAGACATCATTGGGAGGTGTGTGGGGAAGACAGAGGGACAGAAGAAAGGAACAGACAAGCACCACTACCACCATAATTTTCTCTATATATTTTCCTTTGGATTAGGGTAACATGTTCTACAAGACTGTAGAAACACTCAGTTACCAGAGCACAGATTAAGCACGGTAATGCAGCTGCAGAGCCAGACCCTAAAGGTCTGGGGTACCATGTGCTTTTCCTAGTACTTCTCCTTTATTTTCAACCCAAGTATCTTTGCAGTGTTCTGTAGTCAGTACCAAAAGCCTAACTTAGACCTAAAAAAGTGAGCCCTGCTATTTGATTCAAGTTCATTTGGGTTTTATTGCAAAATTTGGTAATTCCATGTTAAGGACTTCTTATCATTTTGTTCTGGCTCAAAATTCCATGCAAAGATACAGGAATAACTGGGTTAGCGGAAAATCTCTTTGTAATTTTTGAAATATTTCATGTTTTAGAGGTTTGTAACAAAAGGTCTGCTCCTGTAAGCACAGGCATGCAGAGCAACACCAGTATCTGTGGGGTACCCTACAAAGACAGCAATGCTTCCACACAGGATCAACAACCCCAGATCCCGTGGGAGTAGTCCCCCTTGCTAGGCCTTGAGGTGAGGAAATAGTTTTAAGATAGTCAAATTAATTTCAAGAGAGTTTCAAGATAGTGAAGGTAGTTTAATTTAAAGACTGTCTTAATTTAAACTGCCAAAATATCTCTCCAGTGAAACATAAGGGAAAATGTGGGGAGAAAAATATTAACCTCCAAAAAAATAATTTAAAAAAGTATTCCACAGACAAATAAATGCAAATGTAAAAAAACCAGCCTATAACATTTCCAGAAATAAATCATTCTCCATCACATAGAGGATAAACATGGGCTCTTTCAGGGAGAAAGAAACCATAAAGACAAAATAAAGAGCTTTATAACTGATTCAATCACTGTGTATGGGGTTTGCATGGCAAGGTTTTGGTAGTGCGGGACTACAGGGGCGGCTTCTGTGAGAAGCTGCTGGAAGCTTCCCCCATGCCCAATAGAGCCAATGCTCCAAGATGGACCAAACATTGGCCAAGGCTGAGCCCTTCAGTGATGGTGGTAGTGTCTCTGGGAAAATGTAGTTAAGGGGGAAAAATACTGCTGTGCAAAAACAGCTGGAGAAAGGAGTGGGAATATGTGAGAGAAGCATCTGTGCAGATACCAAGGGTACTAGAGAAGGAGGGGGAGGAGGTGCTCCAGCTGCTGGAGCAGAGATCCACCTGCAGCCCATGGAGGAGACCCACACCGGAGCACGTGGGTGGCCACAGGAGGCTGTGACCCCATGGGAAGCCCATGCTGAAGTAGGCTTCTGGTAGAACCTGCAGAGAGAGGAGCCCACACTTGAGCAGGTTTGCTAGCCCTTGTGACCCCTTGGGGGACCTACACTGGAGCAGCCTGTTCCTGAAGGGCTGAACCATGAGGAATGGACCCACACTAGAGCAGTTCATGAAGAACTGTAGCCCGTGGAAAGGACTCATATTGGAGAAGTTCATGGAGGACTGTCTCTTGTGGCAGGGACCCCATGCTGGAGCAGGGGAAGAGTGTGAGGAAGGAGTGGCAGAGAAAACATGGAATGAATGAACTGACTGCAGCCCCCATTCCCTCTCCCCATGCGCTGCTGCAGGGGAAGGAGATAGAGAAATTGGAAATCCTAAGTGTAAGCTTAGGAAGAATGGAGGGGTGGGGAAAGATGTTCTAGGTTTTGATTTTATTTCTCATCATCCTGCTCTGATGTGATTGGTAATAAATTAATTTCCCCAAGTCAAGTCCATTTTGCCTGTGATGGTAATTGGTCCCTGCCCTTGTTTCAACCCACAAACCTTTAGTTCTATTTTCTCTCCCCTGTCCAGCTGAGGAGGAGAGTGACAGAGTGGCTTTGGTGGGCACCTGGCATCCAGCCAGGGTCAACCCACCACACACAGTCACCAAAGGGTATTTTACTCCCTGAGCATTTCATCTGAAATTATCTCATAGCTGAGACATAGACCCTTTCGGCACAAGACTCTCTTGAATATATCTGAAGGCTGGAAATGTTTCTCCAATTCCACTAGTAACCTTTCATCAAAGCATAGCCCAGGGATTCTTGTAGGGAGACATAGGCTTTCCCCACTTATGAGGAATGGATAGTGAGCATCTTCGCTGACAGCTGGGTTTGTGTTACATAGGGCTAATTTGCAGTTTGGGTACAGAGTAGGCAGGGGTACAGCAAGGAATGCTGAGCAGATGTGACAGAGTGATAACATCCTTAGCATAATCCAGTATCACACAGTTGTGGAGTGCTATAAATACAACAGGAATTCTCCAAGGCCCAATTCCTTCACAGAGTTGGGCATCTCTGCATTGCCATGGATTTAGTCTGCAGTAAATCAGTGTAATCCTCAGGCTTTGTTCATTTGTGCACTGCTGTGAATGCTCCTGGGAGACTCTAAGCATCATTAAGAGCAGTGTCATCGGTTCTACATTATAAGGCAGTTTTTGACAGCTTTTGGATTGATGTTTTGATTTATCCAGTAAATGAAGAATTCATCATTGAAGGCATAACATTTCTCTTGTACTGCTATACAACATCTTTTTAGGGTGTTGCTTTTAGGCCTTGGTAACATGCTCTTACAATGTATTTAATGGAATGGAACACTGTAATACCCAGAGCACACATGGACTGTGATTTCTTGAAAAATCACACAAGAAAAGTTTTCTGAGGTTCAGTAACAACGTCAGGCTTCAGAAACCAGAGCCCCTTCCTGTTCTTACATGGTTGCCATTGCCCTTGCCCAAGAGGACAGGCTGGGAGGGCAAAGGCTGAGGAAGAGGTTGCCCAGGAACAAGGCAGTGCAATGCTGCCACTCTGTGAACTGTAGCTTTTGGCCTTTGGCCCTCCAATTTTTTTTGGTGAGCAAGTCATCTTATTGTGAAATGCATCCTACTGTTCTGTGGATGATGGATTGAAAAAGGCTTTACTTGCTGGAAAGGCTGTTGAACAATATAGTTTCCACTTACAAAGCACTTTCCCTAAAAAGCTTCTCAGGGCAGCATCATATAAAAATAGTTAGACTAAAGTTGTAAACCAGCTTCTGACAAATCAGGAATAACAAAAGCTAAGGTATAAATAGAAGTGTTTTCATGGGTTTTCTCTTCTCTAGAGGCACAGGATCTCAGTGCTGGATTGTAAGAAACAAAAATGCCCTTTTCCAGACACAGGAAAACAAGGACCTTCCAGACTAGTGGCACAGAATATAAATAGGTTTAAAACTGCTTCAGAACCACAAAGCTTAGTCAAAACCATGACATTTACATTTTAGAATGAGCCATACCCTATCAAACAACTTTTTAAATCCAATTCTTTATTTTATTTCATACAAACTAGCGGCTCCTGCTTTACAGAAAGGTTAAATAACTTACACTTTTATAATTATGGAATGAATTGTCTCCAGGCTCTCAAAGATATGAGGATTATCTCAAAGTCTGCAGTGTATTAGGATTCCTGGAAGACAAATGCTGAAGAACGCAAAATGTTACAAACTCTGTGTTTATATTTGGTCAGTGGGCAGAATAAATGCACCTTACTGGTCATTTTCAAATTCATTATTTTTGTGAAGTAGGTGAGAATTATGTTTCTTATAGCAGGCTTTGAAACATCTAAATGTAAAGCTACTATTTGTTATTCAAGTGTTTGAACAATCTTGATTTCACTCTGAGCCTGTTCCTTCTTCTGCTCTATGCCAACCTTCTCTGATTCTACCAAACCCCACAGTACCAAAGAAGGAAGGTCTGTTTCTGTAAGCCAAAAATAGTTCTTACTGCAGTTAACCTTGCAGCTGAATCAGTTCTGCTATTGCTCTTTAAGTCATGTTTGACCAGTCATGTCTGCACAGACCAGAAGCAAGGCTGAACAGGGTATCTACATAATCAGTCTGATGCATGACACTGTTCTCAGTGCAGCAGCTCCTGTACTAAAAACACCCCCCTCACAAAACATTTACTTACCAACATCTGAATTTGTTATACCCTTGGGGTCGATAGTAGCTGAGCTTTAGAGTTACTGACTACCTCAATTATGCATGAGAAATAAGGATTTCAGTAAAAGTTTACTGGCATCAAATCCTTCTGTATATTCTCCAATCACCCCGTAATCTTTCCTCTTGCAAAAAAATGCTAGGGGGCCTTTTTCCATTCCGCATGAAAGTCCACTGTTCTCCTAGTTTTTTGGTTTTGGAGTTATTTATCATTATTCATTCCCACCAAAAGGGAGATCAACAGCTGTCTCACAACCTCAGAGAGGCACAGTAACATTGCAGGGAGAACTTGCATTCCATTTCACTGTCATACTAAGGCCTGGGTGACATGTGGTTAGGTATTTTTTTTGTTCCAATAGCCAACAGTGCAGCAATTATTAAAAAAAAAAGTCAAGACAGTATTCTGCTCCATGCTGCTGTCGAGTAAGAATTTATGCTATTTGACACCAGATATTCTGAGTATTCCTCATTAAAATATTTGGCCACTTCCATTTCCCAGTGATCACTGTATGAGAGATATTTGATGTAAAAATGATGAGTTCTTCCTGCTAGAGCTACAGCAGAACAGATCTGCATGCTGAAACTCTACTTCTGTCTGTAACAACAGTACCAAAATAGCTTTAATAATTAATCATGCACTGATTAGATTACAAACTCTCAGATGGGCTGGAGATTTTTGTATTATGCATCAGACAAAAGACACTGGCAATGCTTAACTAGCGGTCACCTGCTCTTGCTCCACCTGCCATTGTGGGAGCACTCCGGAAACCAGAAGGGAGACAAAGGCCCAACAGAAATTGATAAAAACCTTCACCTGCCCCTGGTATGTTCAGGAATACAGAACTGTTGAAACAGGTGCTGCTACAGCTGCAGGCCAGGGTGCAGCTTCACTTATTAACTTGCCATTTGCCAGGCAATGCTCTCCACTGTACCCCAATGGAAGAGAGTATCCAAACTCTAGGCTAAGCAAGCGTTAAGCAGGGAGTTCCTGACTGGGAACACCAATGCAAACAGCCACTGTGGAAGGGCTGGGCAAGGAGAGGCCAGGAATAGGGTAGGCACCCCTATCCTGCACTCACCGCTTTAGGGTTCCCTTGCAGCGGCTACACTGCTCTGCCCTGTCAGCTGCTTGTAATGTTATGAACACATTTCTGTGGAAGTGGCATTGTTTTGCCAGAATGATATCATATGCAGCTGATTTTAGGGTAAGTAGGAGTTTAAGACTGAGAACCACTAGTACTCAAAACTGCAAAATTACTTTGTAGCCTTAACTTCCATTAGAAATTTTGCTCAGCTGTTTTAACTAAGTTTTTCCAGGCCCTTTGCTCTTGTCCCATGACTCTTTGGGCCTGTTTATTGCAACTACAGAGGCAAAACCTCTCAGGGGAGATAGTCCATATGCTGGTTCTGGAATGAAATAAGATACTACTAGTGTGTCCAGGGTAATGCTTTTACTAGTATAAAAGTATGATTGATAAAAAGTGACCTTAAGACCAGTTTTATGGTACTAGCAAGAACTGGTATCAGTGTGGTCTTAGAAACAAAGCCAGTTTTAGTGGAGGAGGAGGGGAAAGGACACTGTGGACCAAAATGAGCAAATCAAGTCAAAAATTATAATCAATCAAGTTAAATTTTGTCAGTTGTCGGGGTCACTGCATAGCACTGAACATGGCAAAATAACAGTTATTGTTAAAAAGCCCTGGGGAGGCAAACAGCTGTCATTCCCTGCTGCCCAGAGCAGAACCAATGGTATCTGGGCAAGAGGGTGAGAGCCAAGCCGGGGCTGGTTAGTGCCCATATGGTGCAGGCACACTCCCTACTCCCTGCTTCCCAAGGGCTCCCAAGGGGCAGGCAAGGCACGGTCTGGAGATGATCCTCAAGAGGGCCACAGCTGCCAGAGGTCCAAGGGAGTGTCACTGTCCTCCACCCCCATGGTCAATCTCAGCACAGGTGGCAAAGCTTACCCCAGGAATAAGAGTGGTTTATGTGACAGACACAGCACAGACCTTTGTTAGTGGGACCTTTTTAGTGGACAACAGGTAAGTTCTGGAAGCATCAAAACGTATCATTCTGCAATGAACACCACGAGCCACATGGCTTAATTTTTTCCCCTTTTATCTGCCCCTTCTACCACTGACCTTTATGAAAAACAGAAGTTAAATGAGAGAAAAATAGCTTTAATGAAACATCCAGATTGAGAAATCAAAATCAGACACTCCAACAACAGGAAGTTTTGAAAGCAGTGTTTATAACATCTTTCTGAACTGTAGTACACTTGCTTTTCTTTAAGTTTTAAGTCATATTGTAAATGCGCACCTTGACTCAGCAGGCAGCTGGGCACAAGGGTAGTATTGTGGCATTAGTTTAACTTTGCAGAATTTTCTAGGCATAGAAAAATGAATTGAACTCAACCCCTGAACAATTTCCTGACTCCTGCAATCAGTGCTGAAACTTCTGTCTTTCCGGTAAAGGCATCTGAATTGTTTCCCTGTGCAAATACATTTAAGCTTGTTTGTTATTTTATTCTAGGGAGCTGGAGACAGTTTTGTGGGAGCACTGGCCTTCTACCTGGCTTACTATCCCAAGTTATCCATGGAGGAAATGATCAGGAGGTCTAACTGCATTGCATCAGTAAGCGTCCAGGCATCGGGGACACAATCTTCATATCCTTACAGGAAGGACTTGCCTCAGGACCTTTTCTAATTGATTGTCTAGATCACTATGCTGATTTTATCTCATTCCAGACAGCATTATTCTCTTGATGGCAAGGAGGTTCTCCTCTGCTGACTGGAAACACCAGAAAAGTCTCTTTGCTTCTTATTTCAGGAATCCTGTGTTCCTGTTCTGCAGTAGTGAGATGGGGTGGGGGCAGTGGGTCTTTCAGACACAGCACAGCAGGTCTCTCTGGCCCCACACAGCCTTTGGGCTTGTGGCTGTCCCACATAATGCACTGTACTGAACAACATGAAGTTTACAGCAAAACACCTGGAGGGTATTTAGCTCCTGGCAGTATTTTTAATGATTTTATCAGAACTTCTGATGGGCAATGGCAGCACATGAAGCAGTGTTAGCTTTGAGACTGCAACTTCAGTACTCAGCTGCAGACACCAGGGCCAGCATATGGCTCACAACAAAGCACCGTCCATAGAGCCCAGGCATGTCTATGCCCACTCACCTCAGATGCAGCACTGCACCTCCCCACACTCTGGAAGGTGGAGGAAGGTCCCTCCAACTGAAGAGAGGACAAGAGTGCTACTGGAGGTAGACTTTGAGAAACGTTTCTAGCCATATTGCTCTAAACATAGGCAAGCTAATTAAGGAAGAAGTGCTTCCAAAAACAACAGAGAAGTACTTCGCTTTCTTCATGTTTGACAAAAACCCAGGAGTGAAAAATCCATCCTATTATCCTGGCTGAAAATAATATAGACCTTTTAGCCATCGTCATAGCTTATCCAAAAACTCACCTTACATGACTAGGTTCCCCTTGCTTTTTTCCTCAGAAAGAGCTGGTGCAACATTACCCCTCCAAGGAATGACACCAGCTCGTGGTCACTACTGTCACATCTGTGGCTGGTAGGTTAGAAAAACTTGCAATCCTGCCATTGAATTCCTGCTGTGGAAAATGTTAATTTTTATTGCTTCATAAAACAATAGTTCCTTTGAAGATTACAGCCTCTTTCATAATGGAAAACACAGACAATGGGATCTGCTATTTAATTTTTTTTTAATTGAGTACTGTAAAAATAACTCAAAAGATAAATAAATGTTACTGTGATGATCTATGTCCAGACATTAAGAATTTTCTCTCTCTACATTGTTTTATTCACAATGGCCTTCAAATCACAGGAGACGGTGATCCCAGTTCATTTCCTCTCTTTTCAGCCCATGTTGCTGGATTTCTGAAACAGTGTTCACCCCATCCTCCCCCTAGACCATCCTCTCCTCATGTATAAATCAAGTCAAGTCATTGTTCACATAGAGCGGATTTTTCTCTTCTCTGTGAAGAGGACACGTTGTTTTGCTATAGGGGAAGAAAAAGAATCTGTTAAGAAGCCTGAAGTGTTTAAAATTCAATTCAACGAGCCCACGTCCCTTTTCTCCTGGCTGCCTTCACTGCTTAAATGAGTGTGGAGCAACTGACTGGCACAGCACTGTTGTTAACCAACTCTTGAAGGAGTTTAGTAGTGCTTTCACTTTACCACATGTAATTTTTAGTTCCTAAAAGGTCCACTTTACCTCTGTGAGAATAAGTATCAGGATTGGAATGACTGAAAACATTCAACAGCTGCTCTGTGTGACTAGTCTGAGTCACAGCTGCTCCATATAGGGACAAAAATAGGTTCTTACTGCTTTCTACTACTCTTCAACTCCAGAGCCTAAACAACTACAGTTGATGAGCTGGATATAGCTGATCTCACAGTCTGCCTGAGAAGTTAACAAAGTGTCCCGTGGATGTCTCAACAGGGGCACAAACTGACCCTGCCCCTAGCACCTGATGCAGATGTTGGCAAAGTCACTTAAGCTACTGGTTAAGCATAGTCAATACATTACTAAAACCCAAAACCTACAAAAGAAATTAAAGCAAAGCTTTATAATGTCATTTGAAAAGCACGGTTTGATTCAACTTCATTATATAAATTCCTTTGAAAGCTATACAAGAGCAATCCACACAGTAACAAAATCTCATCTTCCACATAAAAGTTTCGTTTTAAGAAATACTGCAGCTTAGTAACACATTCTGTTGCTGCAGCTAGGAGGTAGTGAAACTTGGGCACTCCTGCCACTACTTCACTAAAAAGCTTCATTCTGTGGAGGTCCCAGGTTTCTGAGAAGTACAAAACATAAGGTGAAAATGCATGCCAAGCGAAAATGCTTCCTAACATATTCCTGATGTGAGTTGTTATCCAGACTCGAATTTACTTCCCTTCACACATGCAGCACTTTCTCACATCAATTTCTCACTTGTGTTCTACTACAGGCTACAAAGATCAGAGCTTACTTCAGAAACCTACTACATGTTCTGTCTGAGCTCTTCACTTTCCTACAAGTTGCAAAGCTTCTGGAGGATCACTTTGCACAATGCTTCAATGCAGTAATTTGAATTTTTCTTATTCAAGAAAATAGCCCAAGAGATTTCTGATCCCCCTTTTGTATGGAATTCAAAAGGAAAGCCACAACCTCTGTCAGCTTTGATGAGAGCGTATTGCTTCTCTGGTGGTTTCTCGCACCTGTCATAAAGCTCCTGTACTATTAGCTCTAAGAATGAAAAGGTAGTAGTCATCTAAGAAGCACATAAAATTATAAGAAAAAATAAGCTTGAACCACATAACTACTGTCCATGTATTATCTACTTGGAGCTGCTTAATACATTTCTTTAGTCTATAGCTTTAAATAAGCCTTTTCTGCATTACCTCCACCATGCATGGTCTGGTTTAAATTCTAAGTTTACCCAAATTAAGCTTTTTAACATTAAATTCAGCTTTTTAATGTTAACTACAGAAACTTGAACTCTTAAGTCAACTTTTAAAAAGCTGGGTGAGCAAATGGCAGTTTGGCAAGTGCTATAACCCCCCAACAAATCAGATTCTTAAGCTGAGAAAATCTGCGAGGACCAGAGGAATATAAAGGAACCCACTAACTGTCATCTGGAGAGCGGCACTGCTTGTGGAGGAAGAAGAACTTGTGTTTACTTCTTTAAAAGAAAAAGTCCATTTTGTAAGTGATGGTTAAAATTTATTGTTCAGAGCACCCATGGCAACTTAACAGAATGCTTCTGTTGATGCATACTTCGTGACTGCTTGTTGGAGGTAGCACAGTCTAGCAAACCACACAAAGAAACAGAATGAAAGAACTCCTGTGTCACTTGGCTTTGCCAGTGACATGTGGCATGGCTGTCATCAAAGTCTCTGATGTGTCAGGCAAGTCATTACTTTGTTTCCCTGCCACAGTCTGTAAAACGAGAGTAATGCTTACTTCCCACTGGAATGTCATGAAGAACAGCAACTGTACAGTCATCTGAGTATGAAACATGTTATGACACATTCTGCTTAGATGGGAAAAATCCTGTTACATTCAAATCTTTTGCCCCACACAGTCAGAGAAGCTTATACAAAGCACACTGACTTCTTCCCCAAGCTCTTACCAATGGGATCATATCTCAGTAAGACCAGTTTTTCCTGTAGTCGGAGTCTCCTGGTGTTGAAACAGAAGCCCGTCTCCGCGGCACTTTTCATCCTCACGAGAATGTACCTAAAGTCACGAGGGATGTCTCCATGTCAATGCACAGGCACTCAGCTACAGCCTGTACCACATGTCTGCCAGGGCACAGGCAAGTGGACAAGCTTTTAACATGAACAATTTGGCACAATCACATAAGATACTCCATTTCAACTTCGGGGATGTTCTGGATGAATACATCAATACTGAACTTACAATACAGACAAACAGCCCACTATAAACCCATAAGCTCCAGCATCAAGTTTAAGTAAACAACTCCTGAACAGGATACAAGCCCAAAGGGAAGGAGCTCCTCCACAAAACAGTGTGTCAGGAGGAATAAAAACATGAAAGAAAAAAAGAAATGAGAAAAATCAGCATTGATTGAGTCATTATGGCTTAAAAATGGAGTCATTATGGTTTAAAAGATAATGGCAAGAGAGGAAGGATGATGGTAGTTAAAGATGTTCAGGCTGTAGATAACACTGTATCAGACTATCACTTCCACATGCAGAGAGGAAGCTGAGCAGATAGGCTGGAACAAGAGATGTGCAAAAGGAGAAGCAGGATCCCTTGGCACCATCCATCCCACTAGATACAGAGCTTGGTGTTAACTCAGCCACAGGAACCCCCTTCCCCACTGCGGGGCTCTCAGTTTGTGGGGTGGGCTGGCAGCAACTACAGTGTCCTGGGAGCAGGGCAAGTCAGGAGACTGAAAAAGCTGCCCACACCTCCAGCCTGGAAGTATGCCAAGATCCATGCAACTTCCCAGACACAGGGCATCTACTAAAGTCTCAAAAGGAAGGTAAAACCCTTTAATTCTGTAAATTACATCTTTATCTTCCATTTTAGTGCTTTAGGGCTTTCAATTCAGTTTCCATTTCCCTGCATTTTCCTGTTTCTAATACAAAATGGCCAGTTAAAACTAACCTGTTCTTCCTCACTTGTGCAGCTCTGACTAGTGTACTTCCTTGAGATTTTCCTTTTCAGTTCTGCAATCTAATTTACTATTGAGTTCAAAATAAACAGAAAAACACTGGATTCCTGCAGACTAACTGACCAAGCATATTCTTGGGATTATCCCCAGTTATTTTCCTCTCCTGTACGCTACTGCAGGTGTGCTGTGAAGCCCCAGTAACCACAAAGACTCCTTCCCCTATACCTCACCCACTTCCTCAAAGCCTTTGTGCAGTTTCCTCTTTCTGGGGGAATCAGTGGTATCAGTTTGACCAGGCCTTGAAATTCTTGTGCTCCACACATCTGAGGCCAAGCCCATTCTGAACACACCTTCCGAACACTCCCCAATGAAGAAATGTAACTGGGAGCAGAGGCATAAAACAACACTGAAAAGCTATTGGGGCACAGGGAGAAACCCAAGGCAAGGTCAGAAGGATAGATATATAAACATAAAATATTCCTGAAGCATATATGGAACTACAGAGAACAGCAAAAGAAGTATCAGGATGAAAAAATTAAAATGGGGTGTGTGGCAGAAATCCCTTCATTACCATTAGTAACACCATTTAAAATAGCTACTTTTTCACCTCGCAGAAACCTCCTGCTTTGCTGTGTTTGTTTTTGTGAACACAGAACACTCAGAAGTTGAACTGCCCTCTGTCAGGGACATACTTGGGAAGTGCTTTCTTAATTTAAAACCCTGACACTTGTGCAGAAATTCTGTAAGAGAAGAATCTCCTCAAACCCAGCAAGTGGTTGGTATTGGCTCTGTCAGGGGCTGATTCTTAAAAAAAAACAAAACACAGAAAATGTATGAAACATAATACATAGAATGCAACTTCTGGGAACGGGAAGACAGGAATATGTTCACATAAATGTATCACTTTACCCTCTTGCATTTGTCTAGCTAATTTTCTTACAGATAGCATTTTGGATGCAAGTAATTTTCTCCACATGGTCCTGTCTCCTTGTGCCCACACTGTAAGAGTATTCGTGTGCTTCAAGTATGTACTCCTTCCTCTCAAAGCCTTAACCTGCCATCAGCTTTCTTTAAAGGTCAGAGGACTGTGACTAATTTTCTTCCAGAGCCCACTAACATCTCTCCTGAGCTGGACTACAGAACAAACCAAGACACCCAGAGCACTGACTGCATCCTGTCCACTCCTAGGAAGTGCTCTGCCCACTGTCTGTGGGAAAGCTTCACAGCACCTGCCCAAAGTTCAGCCCACAGACAACAAAGACCCACACTGTAGCTCAGTCTATTCTCCTCAGCTAAAAAGGTATGAAAGGTAAACAAGAGCAAGAATCTGCAGATAATTTACATCCTCTCTTTAATAACAGAGCACACACAGGTGTGCTTCCTCCTGTGCAAGGTGCTTTGGATATTATAGCTCAGATCAGTGCAACAGCCCACGGGACAAACTTGCCTTTGCTGCAATTTCAGAACCCAGGGGGGAGTTTCACACCATTCTGTACTTATCTGCAAGAAGACACATGCAGAAGGACAGAGAGGAGGCAGCTAGACTCAAGGTCTGCAATTCTCTCAGGTATACTGAAAAAATTTAGAGAAGCCTAACATTCTGTAAAGATACAGCGTGGTACCCAAACCCCAAAACTGGTTAGGAAAACATCACTTACTTAGATTTGCTCTTGGCCACTGGTGGTTTTTTTGCAGCATGAAGAAGAGAAAAACAGAAGAAACAGTTATCATTTTATCTTGCTTCCTTTATATGTTACATGTAAAGATTAAGAGTTTTCCACTGTCTGCCTTTGCAAAAGCTGCAGATAGATAGTAGAAAAAAATTTACTGTCACAATAAACACCACTCATCTGTCCATGTGCTCTTTCTGCCATCACACCACCTCTGTAGGTGCCTGTGCAAAAGTAGTGCCCAGCATGACAGGCTGTACTTGCTGCAACCTCCACATGTTTTCACTAAGTTTTCAGCTTCAGTGCTTAGTATGAATTCTCTAGGTGAATGTGAAGTTAGGGCAGGTATGGACAACACTGCTGGCGGAAACTGCAGCCCCACTCTCCCCGACTTGCTCACACCCACTCCTGCTTCAGCTCCTGCCGTGGTGCCAGCGCAAAGCTTTGCTTGGCCAGAGGGTGACCCAGGGCAGGGAGCTGTTCTCATGTGAGCCTGACCTTCTCACAAGGCTGGTTTTCGGTCCCCCCGAGTTAACCCACCACACAGCATGAAACAGGCTGAATTATTTTTCTGTCAGCTCACCGCATTTAAAGTAATCATAAATCTACAGCATAAATGCAAAACCGCGCTAACGTTTTTAAAAAAATGCTCATCTACACTGTGTCTGTGCAAGTCCTGTTAAGGTCACCCTGAGCTGCCCCCAGGCCTCGCCGAGGGAGGGGCAGGGCGGGGAAGGGCAGCGCAGATCGCGCCGC
>VZRE01004195.1:310193-384614 GCA_013396775.1 Cephalopterus ornatus
CCGGCCGCGCCCGCCCCTTCCGCCCGCCCGAACCGCGTCCGGGGCGCGGGGCGGGGGCCGGGCCAGGGCGGGGGCGGAGCGTTCCCGGCCGATGGGGCGGGTCCGGCGGCGCTGCCCGTGTCCGGGGCTGTGCCAGGGCTGCGGAGCAGAGCGTCGGAAAGCCGGGACCGAGATCCGGCGGCCTGGAGGCCCAGTAGTATCCTGGGGTGCATCGAGAAGAGTGTGGCCAGCAGGTTGAGGGAGGTGATCCTGCCCCTCTACTCAGCCCCAGTGAGGCCGCATTTGGAGCCCTGTGTCCAGTTCTGGGCTCCTCAGTACAAGAGAGACATGGAGCTCATGGACAGGGTCCAGCAGAGGGCCACAAAGATCATTAGGGGCCTGGAGCACTCTCTTATGAGGAGATACTGTCGGAGCTGGGCCTGTTTAGTGCAGAGAAGACTGAGAGGGGATCTCATTAATGCATATAAATATCTCAAAGGCAGTTGCCAAGAGGATGGTGCCAGACTCTTTTCAGTGGTGCCCAGTGACAGGACGAGGAGTAATGGACATAAACTAAAATACAAGAAGTTCCAACTCAACATGAGGAAGAACTTTACATTGAGGGTGGCAAAAGGTGGTGAGATAGAAAAGGCTGCCCAGGGAGGCTGTGGAGTCTCCCTCTCTGAAGACATTCAAAACCCACCTGGATGTGTTCTGTGTCACTTGCTCTAGGTGACCCTGCCTTGGCAGGGCGGTCAGACTGGATGAGCTCCAAAAGTCCCTTCCAACCCTAACAAATCTGTGATTCTGTGATCTCCCCATGCAGATCGAGCCAGCCACGTGCCCACAGCCTGTCCAGGTGTCTGGCGGTGGCTCACAGCAGCCAGGCCAGTGCAGAGGGGGCCATGCCTGGCCCTGATGGCCCCACAGCCTGGGCCCTCTGGCCAGCAGCACATCTGGGTCGTGCTCCACTGCATGGAACCATAGAGTAGTTTGGGTTGGAAGGGACCTTAAAGATCACGTCCTTCCAACTCTCCTGCTGTGGGCAGGGATACCTTCCACTAGACCAGGTTGTTGGTTGGAGCCCCAACCAACATGCACATGGCCAGGTCAACCAACACCCTGAAGTCCTCCTCAGGGCTGCTGTCAATCCATTCTGTCATCCTTTGGTGCATTTTAGGCATTGGAGTAGGTTGCCCAGGGGGGTGGTGGAGTCACTATCCCTGGAGTTGTTTAAGAGGTGTCTGGATCTGGCGCTCGTTGATATGGTTAGTGGTTTAGGGGCTACACTGGAAGTGCTAGGTTGATGATTGGACTTGATGATCTTCAAGGTGTCTTCCCACATCGATGATTCCATGATCTGCTAACCTTTGCCAGCCTGTGTTCCCTTTTCTATAAAAAATGGGGTGCTGCTATGGTGTCAAAGTCCCCAGGGCATTAGGCAACTAAACCTATCACTATTTATAAGATACTCCTCAAAAGCCATGGGCAGGGAGGCTCAAGTCAGGCATCAAGACAAGTTTTCATGTTCTTCTGACTTGTTAGATAATTAAATATAAGTTATTATCTTCTAAAAAATTCACAGAAGCTCTGTTACTTACTCCTCTTCCATCAAGTAGGTAAACTGTTAGTGCTGGAATTCAAGTCCTTGAATATTTAGCAATTACTAAGGCAATAAAAATGTCAGCTTGACATATTTAGATGGAAAACAAGACTTAGAATGTATAATAACATGCAGTTAATTTCATATTCTATGGCATGAAAACAAATGGCTGACCCTATAAAAGACTGGAGCAAGACGACATCTCCAGGAAAGCATTGCTGTTTTTGTCAAGTGTTTGCTTGATATGTTGTTCCTTGTTTCAATTCAATTATTTCCAAATACTTCCTCTTAATGATACAACATTTCAGTCTTTACTATTTGGCCTTCAGAAGTATAAATCTAGTAGTTACATAATCTGCCCATGAATATCAGAGTGAGAACTTGAAAACATTCAGGATGATAAAATGTGAGTGCTGCAAGACTCTTTCTCTTTGATCTGCGTTATTGCCTCAGTCAGAGCACAGACTGAAATGGAATGGGATTGCCAACCTCCTGACTTCATTGCCAGGAATATAAATCAACATTAAAGATGATTTTTAAATCAAATAGCAAGTTAAACATTTGTAGAAACACATCATCAAATAGAGGTTATACTGCCTCTTTTTGAACCTCTTGCCTGTTGGCAAAAAGAAAACTGTTCCAGTGACATTTTCTCTGCTCTGCTGTGACAAGGGCTGCATAAATATAGACTGTGGATTAGAATAGACTTCAGCAATCTTCAACTTCCTTTCTAAGCAGCCTCTTCTGCAAACAATTTTCCATAGCTAGGGGTAAAAACCAGGGAGTCTAAAACTGGTATGTGTGGCAAGGTGGTGACAGTAAAGATGCTTCTGATGGCAGCAGTCATAGCTGAGGAAAAGTCAGCCTGGCTGGAGCAAAGGAGGGAGAGTCAGAATTTCTGACCCCAGCTCTGATACAGATTTGCCATGTGGGCTAGGATAAGTCGTGTACTTTGAGATCTTCAATGGCATGTGCAATGCAAATGCAGATTTTTCCTTCAACTTTGCCTAGAGAAAGCAAGGAGTGCTTCTCTGGGTGCTTGCTGAAAGAGAAGTCACTCATGACACCAGCAGAGAAGTTGCTGGTGCCAAACTGATCAGTGTCACTCAGAATCATAGGGTGGGTTTTAATCTCGCTAGAAAAACACCAATTTGTCATAGTATAATCTAACGGATTCTTTACCTTTTTATGCTTTACATTCTAGGCTGAGCCCTCTTTCACCTCCAGGAAGTGAGGGGAAGGCTGCTCCCTGCCAAGAAAGTACAGTCAGGTTTCTGGCACACACTGGGCAGGCAGAGGGCTGTTGGCAGGAGTGATGCTTCTTCAAGTGCACATGGCACCTCCAGTCAGTCATCGCTTGAAAAAGTCACAGAAGAGGAGAGAGGGGCAGCATATTAAACGTTTGCAAGGTAAATATCCTCTTGGCACTAGATCTTCTACATGAGTTACTGTCAATTAATGCATACAAAAGCCAATGCTGGAAACGAGAATAACACTGAAGCCTGGGAAAAGCTCCACGTGTCCTTCCTGGTTTCCCACAAAAAACAAGTGAACAGCTAACTAAGCCAAAAAACGCACACAGCTCGGTGGACATAGTTTTTAAACAGCCAGGCAACTTTCTCCTCCCTTCTTGCTTTCCCTTTCTCAGCGTGTTACCACTTAGCAGGGTTCTGCTGTCCACAGTGTTAAACAAACACTCACGGGCGCTATTGTGCAAATCACTCATCCCAGATAACAGACAGATTTTTACATTCCTTCTGCATATCTGAATCCATTATCCCAAGAGGGCCCATAAGAAAGTGGGTATTAGCTTAATGCAGCTCTGAATGAGGAACTGTTCAGGTCAGGAGAGTGGGAATGATGGAAAGAGCCATCTGAATTGATAAATCACTTTAAGCCAGTGACCAAATCCATTTCAGCTGCTGCTGCTGTTTGAAGTGAGCTGGTGATGGCCTTTATCCTAGTTCTTAGCGGTGTCCATGACACAGTATCAATTTATTTGCTGGTAAACCTTGTTAGAAAAGGTGGAAAAGCAATGGGCTTGGATGGTTCCCTTCTTATCTCCAGAGTTTAGTCCCCCCAGATCAGATGTGGGGCACTCTGGTGTGGCAGGTTAGGGCACAGCTCTGTTTTCGGGGACTTACCTGTACCCTGCTTATTCCTTCCAGAGCATTGGTCTCTGAATATGTTCCTGGAGCTCCTTTCCCCAGCACTGACGTCATTCATATGTAAGGGGGGAAGAACAAAGACAGCACTGGCCTGTTTCTTGTGTGATTTTTCAATACCCATTTCCCAATCCCAACATCCAAAGTAACAACATCCTTTCAAACCGCCCCCTCTTGAAATGCCACAGTAGTCAAACAGCTGCAAATCAGAACACCTTGTAAACAAGTGACTGAAATCCCGTGGGATGCCCGAGGGCTTGGGCACGTCTCAGAGTGATTATAGTTCCTGCTATACAAATTGGAGTCCATGTAGCACAGTTTGTGCCAACTCTGAGCTCTTGCTTTTTATTTTTAGTCCTGTTTGTCGAGGGGTTCTCGTAATGAAAAGAATGACGTTTGGTATCAGTGACACACAGATAAAATTAGATAGTAGCCAGAAGTGATCCTACGACTAATCCTCTCCACTGAGGCTTTTTCCACGAGCTTTGGGATCCTATAGGCCTCAAGGACAGCTTTTCTCTGGGTGAATTTCACCTCCCATCAGCAGGCAGCTGAAAAATTGGACTTGCATGGGATATATATGCAAAAGAAATGAATGTCATTGTCATTGCATATGCCAACAGCTGGGACCATCTGGGACACTAAAGACAACAGTGTCTAGATGTGTACAGCTGACTGAAGGTTGTTTTTAGCAAGCCTTGAAACCTTCTTCCCTTTTTGGGGCAACAAAACAAGGCTTTTGCCTTCCCTGCATGGAGTTTTGTACTCAGAGCTGCTTAAGTCATCATCAGGGCTCAGTCCTGGGAGTGATTAGTCCCCCAGACATGAGACACCCGCACTGATGCTGAAGATAGTATTCCTTTCTCTGGAAGAAGCTGCCTAGGGGAAAGAACAAGATAGAAGGTGCATTAGGTTACATCTCTAAAGTAGATCTTCTCTCTGGAGAGCAGGATCAGTTCTCATTTGTTTTGGCTTTTGTTTTTCCCCCTTCGAAACTTTGGATTGCTTTCATTTTTACTACACTGTAAAATAGGAAAATACAAGAGGTTAATTGGTCAGCAGATGCTCTCTATTGCTTAGAAACAGTGAAGGTACACGAGGCCCTGTACCTAGTATACCTCCAAAGGAAGGGGCAATTGTTTGCTGTGTAGCATAAAGGGATTCAGCTGTGGTATTATGGCAAAGAAAGCGTGTATCAAAATCAAAGCGGTGAACCTGTAAGGGCAGGTACTTTTAAGCAGGTAGGTAAAGGCAAATGGAGTGGATAATTATGTAATGTGAACATGGTATGACACAGATAGGGGATGAAATTTTTTCCTCCTGTAGCTTATTGGAGGATAATGGATCAAGTGCTTGGACGTGGTTCATTTTATTTCAAAAATCTACTGTGGAATGAATTGGTGTATCACTGCTGTCACTCCTTGGCAAGGGGGTATCTTTAGCTTTAAGCCAGAGTGATCAACAATAAGGGAAAAGAAACCAGGTGGTTCAAGTGTGCAAGTGCATGTGGTCCTTGCCATGTTTTTAATTCTGGAATAAAAAAGTCTTCTAGAGAACCAAAGGAAGACTAGGGCTTTCTGCATCCCGTGGCCTCCCTAAAGACTTTCTCACTTGAAGAAAGGTCACAGGGTTCAAAGCTGTTTCTCAAGTGCAGCTCTGTAGCATTGCCGTGATGTCATGCATTATTATAAACAAGTTATTATTTCATTCAGTGTTTTGGGAAATGATGGGACTGGAACAATACACCCACAGCAGTTCCCTCCCTCATCCCACTTTAGTGAGTTACTTATGAGCTGTACCTCACTGACTGATGCCTGTCTGTCTGTCTGTCTATGTCTGGTAATAGTGTGTCCCTGGGGAAGTTGAAGTATTGGTGGATTTTATGAAGGGCAGCCAGTTGTGAAGGAGGAGAGGGACATAAATTTGTGGTGTGATGTGGTTTGATGGCTGCTTGATCTACGAACTGAGAAGGCCCTAGGGCTTCATAGCTGCAAGCACTGAATGCATCATCGCTCCTTTTTCAATGTGTTTGTGCTTCTGAAGTCAGTCACTCGTTTACACCTGATGGGATAGCAGAAAAACAGAGTTAAGCAGGGCAGTGCTCCATTCATTTCTGTCTGCTTAGCTCAGATTCGAGCTGGATCTGGGATGACCTCTTAAAAAAAAAAGGAATCATCATAAAGGAACAAATACTAGGAATGAGGTTCAGCGAGTGTGTATGTAAAAATTCTTAGGCTCTTGCATAACTGTCTCTGGCTAGTTCCCTAAACTCTTTTCATCTGCTGTAGTCTCCCTAGACCCATCTTACTTGAAAACATACAAGCAATTGGAAAGCCCTAATGATGCACAATGTACGTTCTTTGACCTTTGAACAGTCTCTGCAAAGAGACATCCCCAAATATAAAGAATTAGCCTCCCTCCTGTAGAGGGGAGGCAGTCCACTAGGTTTAGAAGACAAAGACTATAACAATGTGCACAGGTGGCCTGTTGCAAGGATCTTGTTGAGCAGTGAAGGTACATGTACACTTCAGTCACCTTTTAGCCCATGTTAAACTCTTCAGTGCTGTCAAACTGCTAGATCAAGTAATTTAAAGGTAGCTCAGGCTATCTGGCTGGAAATATTCCTTGTCTGACAAACAACAAGCTATTGCCCCACACTATTAGATAGACTAAGATGTTTTTGAACAGCCCACAAAACAAAGCTAGATGGAATCATGTTTTTTCTAAAAGTTATTCTACCCAAAGGAGTCAGAAAAAGCATTCACCTTCCTTTTTTTCCCCAACTCTTAAACACGGGCTCTAACCCCACCATTAGAGGACAAAGTTCTTTCCAACTGTGAAGATCAGTCAGAGACTAGGTGTTGCTCCCTGAAGGTAACTGATCCCATAACTCTAGTCCAGCTCTTTAAGGCTGCCTTGCTACCTAGTCCAACCTCAGTACATGTCCAAGGGGCATAATTGCCTAAAAATCAGATATGTAAATATGATAAAGACATGGCCCATAGCATCTGACTAAATTCCGGCCTGCTCACACCACTCCATCCATTCTGGGATAAGACTGGTGAGTTGATATTCCCAGCCCTACCCTGCATTATCTTCTGATGATCTAGTTCTGGGTAACTGAAGATCTCACCACTTCCTCAGCACAAAAATACTCTTGCATCATTTTGAAATCCTGATGCTGCCATTGAAGGGTGCACATAATCCAGTACAGTCTACAGTGACCTTGTGCTTGCATGTAAAATGGTGGTCAGGACATTTCATGCTAGCGGTAAACCAGAAAAATTTACTGGAAAAGGGATTAAATTTGTTTTCAAAGTGTCTGCAGAGCCAAATCAATTCCAAGAGTTTTCTGAGCTGCTGAACAACCAGAGGCAATCACTGCACTTCTCTGTTGCCAGTTGCAGCCTTTTACCTCTTCTAGGCAGGAACTGTCTTCTACCCTGTGTTTTCACAGCTGCCAGTGTTGTAGGGTGCCACCTCATTGAACCCTCTGCACCAATATGATGGCATTGTGAGCCTCCACTTGCAGAACAGTGAGCAGGACACCCCTCCAGCTGCCCTCCTGTCTGCAATACCTGTGGGTGAAATACAGGCAAATGCATTTGAGTTAGACGCACATCTGACGCCAACTGCATCTGGCAACCGCTCTGGTACTACAGAGGACTGCCCCAGGATTTCTAGTTATTTTTAATTCAGCATCAGATTGAACCCAATTGCTCCTGGTTAGAGATCTTTTTGCAATAACAAACTAAGATTACATGAAGAGCTTAAAAAAGAATTTCACCCCTCCAGGGCTAAATTACTTCCACTTATATACAACTGTCATATCTTTAAAGGGCAAACCCAGAAAGCTAACACTGAAAAATATAACTATACAACTGAGATTATCTGCCTGCCTTCTCTAGGCAATCACGTCTCATATCTATAAGGTCTTTCATAGCAAAAACCAAAATTCAAGCTAAGTGGATGGAATAGTAGGAAACAACAGCTTGGGAGGAGGTGTATTTGATTGCTGGAGCCAGTTACAAAGACAAACCTCAAACACCATACGACTGCTTTTACACAGCATCTCACTCATATCTGGTGAAACCACTCCATGCTCACCCAGACTTTGCAAACTACCAGTCACCAACTGAGAAAGGCATGGTGACATGCATGTTATGGAAGCATCCAACACTGGCAAACAATTCACTTCCATATGTAGCTCAGCATCCATTCCAGACACTTTATAACTGAGTATTTTTCATGAAATAATAATTGGAAAGCAGGGAGAATAAAACCCCTCTGTTCCAACTTACCTTTCCCATGGGAGGTCTCATGCTGTTCAACTCAGCTTTAGGGAATTTAATTAGAAGAAAAGTTACACAGGACCATGAAGAGGCCACACTTTCCCTACACTTTTTTAATATTCCCAGTCATATGATGAGAGACCAGTCATGTTTTACACAGTGGCTGCATTCAACCCTGATTATATACCTGTATTAATAATTGAAGCACTTAACCCCAGGGGCAAATGGATTTCCCTGAAGAACACAGAATCTATGGATGAGGGAGCTCAACATGTCAAATGTCTAGAAGTGGAACTGCTCATAGTCCTCTGTTCAAAAATTTTCCTGGGAAGAACATTTTGCTCTCTTCAGAATTATTGTCTGTTTTCCTCTTACCCCCTTTTCACTGATGGCACTGGAGAAAAGTGGAAGGGGAGAAAGGAAAGATGAGCAAAAAAGTAACCATTTTTCACTGGGTTTTGGGGGTTTTTTTACATTAAAAAATAACCAAGTAATTCACATAGAAAAGTCTGCAGGTTTCAGATTTTCAACCAAAAAAGGACAATTTCCATATTTTTTTTCCAGTTCTGCCTATGGAAAATATCCCCTGTAGGGTTTTTTTGGTGGTTTCTTTTTCATTCTTTTTATGTGAAGTCAGGATCCAGCACTGTATTGTCTTCAGAGAACAGCACATTGAGACCAGTGACTAACTGGTACCTTGACAAGAATCCTAGCCCATTCTCCAGCCACAACAGTATCTTACAACTCCAGCTGCTGTAAATGCTTGGGTGGCTCTTCCCCAGGGCTGGACTCTGCATGGTCCCTCCCTGGAATGATATGAGAACAGACTTTGACAGCCAGTAACTGAAAGGTCTCCTTCAGTGAGAGAGTTAAAATATCACTGGCTGCTCACGTCTCTCTGCAGTTTGCTTCTTTCTTCCCAGCAAATCTCCTGGCATTAGGTATCACTGACATCATGTCAGACTCTCTGTAAGAGTCTAGATGGTCCTCTAGTGAAATGCTGCTGTGGCTAAATTCTGCTCTACTGTCAAGTCCTTGAAGGTCCTGATTTTGGCCGTGCATGGAGACGCTGAGTTCAGCTTACAGGGATCTGTATGATTCCTTTGTCAAACACACTCAGCTGTGCGTGGAAGTGAGAGTCCCAGCAGGTTGGTCAGTAGTCCTTCCAGAGTGCCAGCCTGTTTGGCAGCACGGCCTTGTGTATCCAAGGGCTTTGGTGATACAAGTGTAAGCTTTAGGAATGGGGCATTTGTGTCTCCCTTGTCTCCCTATAGCTCCATTGTATCAAATGCAGCTATATCCCTCCCAATAAAATCCCAAGATTTAGAGAGACTGAATGACTTTAGGCCTCACGGTTCATTCAGTCAGACAAAACTTATCGTTTAACCTTTTTAAGAGGTCTATTGGTTGCCAATCTTAGCTTCATTTTCTCATTCTTAGAACTGCTGAGCAGAAAGGTCAAATTGTGTGAAATACAACAGAGGGCAAAGACCATTTGCTTGATTCTGATGTTTTCCTCAAGAAAAGGAACAACTTGCAATTGGTGATGTGGTCCAGGACGCGTGGGGTGTGTAACCTTCCATAGCTTCGCTGCAGTCTCAGGTTAACAGAGAGAATGGAATAGCCTCCTACTCTGCTGTGTTCATTGCCATCGCTTCCTGTGAGGTTCTCTCTGTTCCAGAAGGGGCCTGTAACCCACTGAATGATCAACATAAATTAGGTAATTAAGAAATTAGTGGCTGAAATTCTTCAGAAAAATTACTCATTTTCTAGAATGACTGTGGCTATCCAGAAATCATGGACAGTGGGACAGCGTGCGCACACACACACACACAGAGATCATCTTCAAGTGCATTTGCACCCAGGATTCCAACCTCTTTGGACATGTGTGATTGCCCCATATGCATGGCTCAGAGTTGTCACTGGGGAAAAGCTGCATTTCCCCAACCTCTGATTCTCCTACATGAAATGATACCCATTCCCAACCAGGAGAAATGAGACAGTCCTGGTAATTTTGTGGTACGAGCAGCTGAACCATTTTGAAAATCTAGACTAAAAGTCCCAAAACAAAGCGATAACCACCAAGGCCTGGATCTTCAGCTGCATGGCTTTCTGCCGAGCTCACTAGCATCCTCAAGAGGTTTCCCACTGATTTCAGTGGGTTTTGTGGAGGGAGTTTTAGCTAAAAAACAAAGCATAAAGAGGTTGGGGTGAGGTCTTAACCTTATACCATCCAACCTTAGACACTTAAAGTCCCATGCTCTGCTATAGTCAACTAGGGTAACGTGCCACTCCAGGCAGCAGATGAAATTGTATCTCTTTCCATTAGGAGTAGTCTGGCACGAGAACTAAAGTTTAGGTCTTTCAGTTAAGTTCCTTACATTAGGCAGTCGTTCTGTGTGGTCTCAAGTGGTTAATTTTCTGTGTACCTCTTGGCATCTCTGAGATAAGGACAGTTTTATCTTCCCATGTAAAAAAAAAGCTGGAAGTCTTTGCAAAGAAGAGAAGTGATTATACTTCAGCAAAGCAACCCCACTGTCAAAGGAATCCACACACATGGACTTCTGTCTCTTCACCAGTCCCTCTCCTCTTCCAGTACAACCACATTACCACATTACCAACTGACTTGAGTGTCCTAAGCATTGTTCATTCATATTTATTTCAGCTCCAACTAATGTTCAGTCCAGAGGCTAAGAGCTCTCTGCAAGATTGGTTTCAAGTAGATACACAAAGAAAGGCAGCTGAGCAGGGGGCCTGTTTCCCTTCTAGCAGCTTTTGTTATTATTGTAGATGTGAAATCCACTAATAGGGTGGTGACTGAACCGATGTGCTGAACTGCCTTGTTCACTGATTTGAAAACCTCCTCTCTTAAAATGAATTAGACCAAACCCTTATGAATTTATACCATGATCCAAAGAGTGACTTCACATCTGGTCACAAGAAGAGCAGCAGCATTTTTATTTTTTTTTAGCTACATGGAACTGGGAATGTTTCAGGCAGTGACTCTATTCAACAAATGATACACAATCATGACTGAAGGAACTTTTTATTTCCCTGCGAATTACCAGATCAAGCAGCCTTGTCTAATCCTTGTTCTAGCCTTTAAGGTCAGGACACTTTTAATTTTTTTTCAATTCTCTGCCAAAATCTATTTTTGAAGTTGTTATTGCAGTAGCTGCCAGATATGAGGAGGCAAGTGACTGCCTCCATTTGTTTAAGAGAATTAGTGAGTGGGATTGCACAGGAATAGACTGAATCTCCCAGATGAGGCTCCTAAAGCACTGTGCAATCATTAGTGAGTTAAACCTCACAGATCCTTCCTGAGTTAGTGCTAAGTCCCTTTCACTGGTGGAAGGCAGAGAGAGACAGGTATGGCAAGGGGCAAAAGGCATCTGCAAAGAGGATTTTTCTCCCTGAAGAACAAAGAGAGTGAAGATGTGTCTTGTAGATAGTGATTTACTCAAGGTGATGTCACTAGGAGTCTTTCCATTGATCTTCTCAGTCATTGCAAACATAATTAGAGCCTGCTGAATAACATTGACAAATGGTGTCTGTATATTCAGCAGCTTACCTTCTTTGAGGTCTCCTCCAACCTAAATGATGCTGTGAGTCTACAATTCTGCTATCGGTTTTGAGTCACTTGCTTATTGGTTCAGAGATTGCAAAGTAGGAAGGAGCCAGTGGCATCATTAGTCTGAGCTCCTGCATACCACAGGCTGCAGGATCACAATGAATTGCTTTTTCTTGGAAATAGTTATTTTCAAGGGAATTATTTTTTTTAATCTTGCTAATGAGTGGAGAAATTCACCAGAAGCCTTACATAAACTGATTAATTATTCTTGCTTCTAAAAAATCATGAGGTTTTTTTTCTAGCCAGAATTCATCCAATTTCAGTTTGAACAGCCCTCATTATCAATCCTCTGTTTTTATGTCAGCACTGAGAGATTGTGATCAAGTCAACCCTTCACCTGATCTTTGTTCAACCAGATTGAGCTCCTGGAGTCTTTCACTCTAAGGCATGTTTTCTAGTCTTTTAATCAGCCCAGCATCTCTTCTCTGTACTTTTTCCAATGTGTTATCATCCTTCTGGAATTATTCACAAATAACCTTTTCATTAGTCAAGCCGTTCTTCAGATGGTTGAATAATATTTGCCTGATGAATTTACAGTAACCTTCCTGTTGGTTGGTTGTATTATTTGTGAGTTGTACCTATTTGTGAGCTGAACAGCTGCAGAGGTCTCCTCTCCTAAAGCTCCACTGCCCATAGAAGACATTTTCATGTGTTGCTAGTCCTTCTTCTGGACGAGCCCTTATGCCATCTGCCATGGAGCCCAGCTGTGCCACAGTGAGGCATTAGCATGCTAATGTGTAAAAATGTTCCTGTGTCTCAGGATGGAAAGGGACATAAAAAACAGCCACTCTTGGGTTAGCTCAGCCTTTCTCCTTGTTTCCAGCAGATTGCCAGAATCTTTTGGAATACAAGAAATTCCGAGAGAGAGCTGTATATACATGAGGTGTACCTGCTGAACTGTGGAACTCCTGAAAGAAGGGCATGTTTATCACCCCAAGAAGCTTCTTAAGTGACTGCTTCAACTGATGCTAGTTACTGTATCTAGTGCTTCCTAAGCTCTCAGTCCTAATGATTTATCTTAATTACCAGGCTCCATGGTAAATGATTGACATGCTGGGTTATTTGTGAATGAACAGAAAGCTGGTGTGACTTCTGGGCAAAGTTTCAACACTGTAGAAGGCTATCCTCTCTTCAGAGTGTCCTCAGCTGTTTGCATCCACATTTGAAAAAGGTAGATGCCCATAAGAAAATCGTATCTGTGTAACAATGAGACAAATTTTAGCTCAGCAGAGTATCAAGTCCCTTCTTAATTTCAAATTAACTTTATTCCCTTCCCCTTGGCTGCAATGTTTTGCCATCATTTGCTGCAGTGAAACTGACTCTGGAACTTCCCCTTCAGCTTTTCGTTAGAAAGCCACTTGTTCAATGTCATATTTTAGGCTTCAGCTGAACTCTCCTTTCTTGCCAGCTCATGTTTCCATTGAAAACAAAGCTTGGTGAAGAAATAGCCCCTTTCCTATCCTGCAGCCTCCACTGATCCTGCTTCAAACAGATAGGCAGTTGTGGTTGTGTTTACTCTTCATCTCTGAAGCCACTGAAGTACTACAGTCTAAACTCTCTGCCCCTGCTACATGACACTTGAATCCCACCAACCTCTTTCCTTTCCAAAGGCATCCTTAGGGGGATGGGAAAGCTTGCCTCCTTGGGTCTTACTCTCTTTCTGCAGTTTTGGACTCTTGCAAACAGCCCTAAGTGCTATCAGTATCATAAGAAAAAAAACTGTGTTTGCTACTTTCAGCCAGAAGTTCAGAAAGCCACAGTTACCTCCAGGCTTTGATCTTGAGCCAAAGCGAAAGCCAACCTCCTTTGTCCCCCAGACTTTTTAGTTTTTCTTTGACAGACGTAAGTGCTCTTCTCTGTTCTTTCTTTCTTCTTTTTGTTCCCCATTTTCAACCCCCTATATTCCCCAGACCCTGGCTGGGAGTCTGCAACCTTATCATCCTTGTGGGAGAAGGTGTGTATGACCTTGTGCTTCATAGGTCACCAAGACAATGCTGGACCAAGGGAGCCTAGATGATTGGGCCCCAGATGTTAAGACAATGGGCTTTCCTGCTACAGTTTTCTGTCAGTCTGCCTTACTGCAGGGGGCAAGGCACTGTCCTGGTGACTAAAAAATGCCCGAGAGGGAAAGGGAAAGGCCATAGCAGATATCTGGGGCCAAAGAAGAAGCGATTTGTTAACCACGTGTAGCCACAAATGAAGCTTGGAATGAGGAGGGGACTGCAAATAGCAAACTATTTCCAGATGTTCAAAGCCAATTCAAACATGCTACCTACTGGACCTGAGCTTGGAGCCTTGGTAGAGAAGGGACAGATGGCACTGAAGAACAAGAACTTCCACACTCCCTGAGGAGTTCTTGTAAAAGATGGTCCCTCCCTCATCTCTTCTGGTCTCTGGACTTTGTGATCGGTGTCCTCAACTCTTCTCTGCAGAAAGCATTCATATAGCCAAAACCCAAAGAGAGCAAGGCAGAGGGCATGCAGAATCTCTGTAAGAATAGTTTTTCTTGTATTGTTTTGCAGAAGGAAAATACATCAGAGCAGCAAAAGTACAGGCTTTTTAATGTGGAAATCTTGAGTCTGCCCTCCTCTGCCAGAGCCTCCTTCATGTGATGTTGAGCAAGTAGGGCACATGCTTAAGTTCACCCCCTAGACTGGGGTGATCCAGCTTCAAACGTAGTGGCCTGTGGTTAAGAGGTGCTGAGCAACCTTCAGAGTCGTTAGTTTCAAAATGTTGGATGGTCAGCACTTCTCAGTTTTCTGACCTCTGAGGAAACCTTGGGAGTGATGACAGAGAGTATGGTGAGCCATTTGCCCTGGGTAGGGAAGGTAGAGAAGTCTGTGACTCATTATCTTCCTACACATCTCAATGTAGTGCAAGTGACTGCTAGTGAGCTGCAAGGGAGCTGTAAGCCCTTAGGAACTTTGTGTCCTCCAGATTTGATAGAACTAAACAAGGTAGAATTGAGGGCCCATCTCAACTACTGCCATGAATCTCTCTGTGTCTCAAAGCTTTTTCAGCTTGCTCACCTGAAAAATACACAAATGAATGCAAAGGAAAAGAGAAACCAATCTCATACCAAGGCAGGTAAATATTCTTTCTTCTAAAGTGCCACTGAGCACAAAGCTGTACCATTACAAAAACAGCTGCTGTTTCTCTAAACCCTTCCCTAACATTTATGGTAGATCACTTTGGTCATTTACATTCCAGTTCTTCCCTAAAGCTTTGTCACAGGGATTTAGGCAGGAGTTCAATTACCTGGCAGCTGGAACCATGCCCCTGCTAAGCCACCTAAAGACTGACATTCCAGGCCTCCCCTCATGGAGAAGAGCCTTGGTCCTCTAACTGAGCTTCAGCATCCTGAGTACAAAGCCTGTCAGATTTCATTGTTAACGAGTGAGGAAATAAATTGGCTCTAATTATTCTATGAAGAGCTTAGATGGAATTTTACAGGAAAGAAGCTTTGTCTGGAGATTATAAGAGGAGACTCTGAGCCAGGAATCCCAGGTTTTATTTCTAGTTCTGCCCCTCATTCATTGAGTGGCCCTGAATGAATGTTATATCTTGTTTCCCCCCCATCTGTAAAAAGGGGTGATGATATCAAACTTCCTGGCATAAGTGTTACTAGGCTTAATTAATTAACAGCAGTGAAGCAATCTGAGTTTTCAGTTGGAAGATGCCATAGTAATAATCAAAGAAATATTTCTAGCTGCTTTGGTATTTGGCATTTTCATTCTTTCTCATGTATAGAAGACAGGCCTCAGAGAGGAAACAGAGCTTTCAATCTACTAACTGGTGACTGGGCATTAAGGAAAACTGGTGTTTAACTGGGTCATAAATTCACTGAAATTGCATTTTTTCTCAGGCTATGAAGAACAGATAGACTTTTGCTCAACTATTTGTTACTCTAAAATTTTCAATGAATTGTTTTATGCAAACAAAGCTTTTTGTAAGTGATTCACTGTGACTTTTGTTTGAGTAGTTTCTTGCAGAGTGATTGGCCAATCAATTCACATGATATTGTGTCTGCTCCTTAAGTGGTTGCTCAGGCTCTCAGATACCTTGCAAACACAAAATGGCTCAAGTTGGAAGGGGCTTTAGGAGATCTTTAGTTTTATCTGTGGTTCGAAGAAGGAGAAGGTCAGCTATAAGATGAGAACAGGTTGCTCAGGGCTTTCAGCACTTGGATACTGAAAACCTTCAAGGATGGTGATTGCACAATCTCTTTGGGCAATATTTGACTATCCTCATGGTTAAAATGCCATTCTTTAAAGCCAGTTTAAAGGTCTTCCATTTTAGTTTATGTCCATTGTCTCTTGTCTTTCCACTATGCCCTGTGGTGAAGAACCTGGCTCCACTTTTTGATAACTTCCTTGCACGAACTGTCAGGCTGTTGGTTGTCTCCTACAAAGCCATCTCTTCTCCAGTTCCCTCAGCCTCTCCTCATAGGGCTCTTGCCCCCAACCTCTTGGTGGCGTCTGCTGAACTTGCTTCAATGTGTCTGTTTTTCTTGCATCGGGGATCCAAAGCCGGGTTCAGTACTCCAGTGCCATCTGAGTACCTAGGGAAGGGGGATAAACACATCTGTCACCCTCCCGGCTGTTCTGTTAATACAGCCCGGAATGCCTTTGGCTGCTTTTGCTGCCAAGGCACACTGCTGGCTCATGCCCAGCATGCTCTCTGCCTGGATACCCAGATCCATTCCTGCAGAGCTGCTCCTCTGCCCATCAGTCCCAGCCTGTACTGCTGCAGGTGCTCTTCCTTCCCAAGTGCAGGATTCTGCATTTGTCCTTGCCAAATAAGGTTCCTCCCAGTCCGTTCCTCCAGCCTGTCTAGGGCCCTCTGAACAGCAGCTCTGCATTCAAGCATATCAACTGCCCCCTGACAGGTTGATGTTGTCTCCAAAGTTGATGAGCTAGCACTCCACTGCCTCATCCAGACAACTGCTAAAGATGATAAACAGGACAGGCCCCAGAATAGACCCCTACAGTACCCGACGTGTTATGAACTTCTGGGTAGAGTATGACATTTATCCATTCCTCTCCAAGCCTGACCATCTAAACCATTTTTTTACCTTCTGCTAGTCCACCCATCCAGACCATAGCATCCTAACTTGAATAGAAGAATGTTGGGGTAGACAGCTTCAAGCTTTGTTAAAGTCTTGGTAAAATGCCTGCCAGGAAATCATGTATTAATAACAGTTGCATATATTATATTTAGCTGTATGTGTGTGCATGTGCAGGCACTTTTTGAAAACAGACTTGTGAACTACTGTGCAGTCACAGTCCAGAGGACAGCCAGTGTGGTAGTGAATTGAAGTTGTGTCTTAGAGTTCAATTTCTTACACATGTGCTCTGTTGTTTCCAACTTTATGGTTTTCCATTTTACTTTTGACATAGAATTTTTAAAGCAACCATCCCTGTCCTTACATCCCACTCCAGATATGACTGAAACAGAGCTCTATGTTTGAATGATAAGCTACTTCCAGCTGTAAGTCGTTTTCTAAAGTTCTTCCTTCCCCTAACTTCAAAAGGAGTTCTAATCTTTTTAACCTCTGCATTCCCCAGTAATGTCAAACACATAGTCTACAAGAGATATGAACCACCAAGAAAATCATGGGAAGCTCATGGGCTCAGAGAATGGATGTGAGCGAGACACTCCAAGAGAACAGGGTTGACTCCGTGCCTGGCCTGTGTAGGCTTGACAACATAAGCAGTATGGATCTCGGGCACTGTCCACTCTGTGTCTATGTAGGCTTTAAACTTAAACCAGATCTCCAGCTTCAATCACCACAGCCTTGCTACTGATGTTCAGCTCTGTCCTGTGCCTGTAATCTCATCTTCTGTTGTCTGGAGATGTAGTGCAGAGAGTTTGCCCTGGCAACTGGGAAATCGAAGCTGTGTGTGCTCATCATCACCTCTTCTTGCTAGCAACACGATTTTCTTAATGAAGTTAAGAATATGCTCTGGGAGCTTCTGGGTGCAGAGTGAGGCCGTGCATGGAGGAAAGGGAGATATGTGGCCATTTTTGAACTGGGTTGGGGAGTTCACATCCTCTGAAAGCCTTGAGCCATTGAAGGAGAATGGTGTCTAAATGAGTTCTTCCGATGCAGAGTTGGAGCCATCCTCTGCAGTACCTCAGTGGGTGCTACTGAACGCGGGTGCAGCCATACTCAAGACTGTTGTTCATAATGGACAATTCAATACCACTTATGCCATGCTGAGGTGTGTACTGACCTGTCCCTAGCTGGAGAGGAGACTTTCTGAATCTGTGGTCCCTTATCTGTTAAAAGTTTTACACAAAGGCTGGTTGGTGGTAGAGCAGCCAGGACTGGTGCCAGAAGGGAGGCCTCCCCTCTCTTCACAGTACACATATTTCCAAAATCCCATGTTTGGGCAATTCTTCTAGCTTGTCCTCCTTGGACAATATTAGGTACGTAATGATACTCTTCCACATAACTTAGAGGAAATTGTTTTTTCAGACTGGCCTGTCAACTTGTGCCATGTCGCACAGTGTGCTGGAAATGCACGTGTCCACAAGTCAGGCAGCACTAGAGCATTAAAATAAAGCAGGGGAAAATAACCTTGTGTGAAAAATGCAGAGGCTGCTGTTCATGTTTGACACAGCCAGTGCAGCCTGGGTGAGTGGATGGCTGGGTGCTGTTTCTGGCTGAGCGCCCACCCAAAGTGCACCAACGACCTTCGTTTGGGAGCTACCTCCTCCCAAGAGTACTCATGTGAATGTTGTGGTAACCATTTTTTCCATTTGCCAAGAGGTGCAGTAACTAGCCTAATTGTGGTAAAGCCTAATCTTGTAACTCCTAGACCCTTGAATTTTCTGTGCAATTAAGGACAGAAATCCTTCATTTACCAGCTCCATGACAGCACTTGGTGACAATCAGGCAATTGCCTGAATGGTTTAATGAGCCCTCTAAAATCCTGGAGAGAATGGCTGAATTTACTGTTGGATTTTCCCACCTCTTTTTGGCACACAGAAAATCCAGTCTCTTATAAAGATCTGTGTATGGAGGTACTGCAGCCTGTTTTTTGTGTCAGGGTTATTTACCAAAACTGAGTCCCATTGGAGTATGAAGGGAGGCAATCTCTTTGTGTAGCCTTCCTATCCATGCAAGAATGTATTTGTGAGATGTAATCACAACCTTGAACCAGCTAATCCTCCTTCTCTTCCAGGATGGCATCTGCACCCCTAGGTCAGAGACACTGTTTTGCCAACAGCTGATGACGTTTTCCCTTTTTCCTGTTTGGGGGAAGGTCCTGCCCTTCACAGGGTGGGGCCTGCAAATGCTGTTCTTGCTACTGCTGCGAAGTCAACGTTGTGTAGCTCTTGGACGTGGTGTAGTGACAGCCAGGCCGTCCTGAGAAGCTGCAAGTGCTTTAATGTGCTGTATCACCAGCAGGCTTTGCCTGGGATGTGTGGCCCACAGCAGGAGTGAGAAGAGCCCCCTGTACCCTGACTGTCTGCAGAGAGTGTCTGTGACACACAGCCCAGCCGATGTTGCCATGGACACACCATCCACCCTGGACTCACAAATTCTAATCACTTCAGTGAAAATAATTCGGTGCAATCAGTGGAGAAGTGGGGTTTGCAGGTACCACACCCACCTGCACAGATACACGCTTCTGCAACCGTCTTCTTTGTGCCATGGTTTCAGTAAGCGAGCAGACAACTCTGCTTGTAAGACACAGTGGCGTGTCAGCCAGCAGGGATGGTTACAAACATGGCTTTCTCGAGCTCTGCTCAACAAGACCTCTTCCTGCTGCTTGTAACAATGTGTTGTTACCACAACATGGCACGTAGTTAAGAAAAGAAAGCCAAGCACAATCCACACAAACTTCAAAACTTCCCCCTTCCCTTCAACAACAGATTTTTCTTGTCAGGTTCAAATTATTTGCCGATGAGTGATGGAAAAAGTCATTTCTCTGGTTTGGCCTGTGTTTATTTGCTGCACCAAATAAATAGAAGGTATTTCTGGGAACTTAATACCAGGGAGTGCAAGAAAATTACATTGGCCTTGCCTCATTTACGGCTAGGTTCTTTGAGAGTTGGGCCATGGTAGTGGGTATTTCATACTACTCCATTGTGGCTCCTCTTCCTGAGGAGATGTGTCCAAGGCTGAATGCTGTAATTTCTGGTTTTGGTGAACTGAGAGCAAAATCCCAGAAATCACAGGCAGCATCGCACAGCGTCGGTGGGCAGGCTGGCTGGGTCACCTCTCCACATTCCAGCCCACAGGTGAGGTATGTTGGGAGAACAGAGAGGTAGGCACTTGGTGCTTGTACTTGCTCTTACTATTGTTTTTGAGGAAGTCTGCTACATGTTTGCAATGGAGCCAGGTAGTAGATGGATGTTGTACAGAACTTCAGTCTCCCAGTCTGTCAGGCTTGAAAGTTTTTCCAGCTTTCAATTTGGTCTAGAGTTTCTTTCTTAAGACTCCCCCCTTCTTCAAACAGAGCCTCAACTCTGGCTAGGTCCCAGAGATAGATACCAAATGGCGCTTTTTTCCCTTTCTTTTGCTCTTTCTTCCTTCTCGTGAAGCTGGCAGACTCTCCAAACACACATCCAACCAACGCACAGTGCATTCGAAAACAGGCCATCTGGCTGAGCACTCCTTGAGAATGAGAAGACAAGAAAAACAACCCTCTTGGAGCTGGCAGCTGAAAGGCAGGCAGCCCGTACGTGGACTTGATCTCGTGGTGCAATCCAAGAGCTGTCCAATCCAAGGGCATTGCAAAAAAGCTCTTTCCTAATGAGCAGAATACGGCTGTCTCCAGAAGCAGCTCCAAGTCAACAATTTGAGTGGGATGCTGTAACTCTCCTCACTGCACATGTGCTCATTAATTAAAGCCACTTTGGAAGATGCCCCGGACACCCCCGCCAGGGCTGCCAGCCTACCCTCCCCGAAATCCTGCTTGCTGCTTTGCAGCCCCCTGCTGGGCCCAGATCTGCAGAGCCCCAGGAGAAGGACAGAGCCATCAGCATCCAGCTCTTCACCGCAAAACGGACCCGTTGCGTCATTGGTGAACAGCTGCGTGGGGAGTACAACCCTGGAAGGAAGTTGCACTCCCTTTGCTTTGCCATTATTTTTCTCCCCTGAGTTTGGTAACAGCCAGAGTGCTCCAGGCACAAAACCATTCTGGGCAGGTCAGCAAGTGTCAGGGACGGAAGTGAGCTGAGCAACCCAGTATCGCAACGCTTTGCTATTTTTCTGGTGGCTAAGGACTGGATTCACTAAATCAGGGTGGCTGAGGTGAATGCAGAGCCAAATCTATCAACAGCAGAACAGGGAGCACTCAGTGAAACTAGCAGGAGATAAGTTTAAAACAGATTGAAGAAATTATATCACATTAGGTAGAGGACTTCGGGAAGTTGCTGGCCCAGAAGGCTGCAGAGGCAAACAGCACCAGTGGGATCAGAATGGCATTAGGCAAATTTGCAGGCAACAGGTCCATAAAATGACATTAAAAGGAACAGGCAAAATGTAGAATCTAACATTCCAATCCAACAAAGGTGAATGCTGAGGAAACAGAAGGGAGAGGGAAATGTCCGGGCTTGAGTGCACTCCCTGGACAATCTCTTACCTTGCCCTAGTCGGGAGCAGAGTGCTGTGTGGGGAGGACCACTGCTCTGGGCCCAAAGGGCCATTCTTCAGTTTTTATTGTAGGATTCAGTTCCTGTACCAGCCCAATCTGAAGGTCATATGAACAGATTGTTGCCTCTTTAAATTACCAGAAGGAAGCTAGAATCCAGTTTTTCTCAGAAAGCTGAGTTTGTGGAACATGTTTCCGTGAATGTTAATAGTCACAAGCCCTGGCTTAATCTGTTGGCTCTCCCAGTCGCTACATTTCACACAGTGACAGGGTGATTCATTTGACTCTTTATCTTCTTATTTGGGATCTCCTTGTTTCTGTATCTGCCCCTTTAGTACTGATGGGAGCAAGGACAGCTCATAGCTACATCTCAGCTACGTGTGTGTGGGTTTCCAAGGGATAAATACAGCTCTGCATCTCTGGATAGCAGTTCCTCAGTTTTCTGCTGTGCCTTCTTGCATGCAGTTGCGTTTTCAAGTTGAGGGACTAAAACTCTTGATCTTTTGACTTTATTAACTTGGGAATAGGGTTCTGTAAGTGAATAATTGCTTACTTATCTTGAAAAATTATGACAAAGGACACACAGCACCAATGCAGGTCCTTGGGAACTTTGTATTTCTTGCCACTAAGTTATCAGAGACATTCTGATAAAGGAAGTGCCTCTCCTTTTATCAACATGCAATTTTGTTGTCCCCAACCAACAAAGGTGAGGTCTAAAATTGAGATTTTGCATCATTTTCTTTCTAAACCCACTGCTTTATAAGCTTTAACAATTGCAATCAGATGTTCCTAAACTGAAAAGAATAAAAAAATAGGGATTTGATGAAGTCAAATATGCCCCTTCTTTGGTGCTGACAGAATTCAAACACAGGTGGTTAGTTCGGAAAAACTAACCTGGCAGGAGACAGGGACCTCTACTAAATCAGAATGAATTGCAGCACTGCAACTGCTAAATCATACCAGAGAGAATGTAAATAGTAACTGGGAAGCTTCAGTGTGGAAAAAAACAGGGAAAGGGGCATAACAAATTAAAAGGGTTCTCTGGATCATTGAATCTACTCCTTTGCTGTCATGATATCCCACAACTGAGAAAGATCTGTCTTCAAACAGTTAAACTTTTTATTCCCATTGCTTGTCTTTGAAGGTTATTCTGAACTTCACTCTGCTATTTTTTGGAAAGTTTCTTCAAGGTTGCAGCCTTAGTTTATTTATGACCGTGTGTGCCCATTTTAAGATCTTTCCTTTTATAAACTGTAACCTGCTATTAGCCACATTTAGAAAAAGTTTTAGGGCACAATTCATCTCCTACAAGTATGTGTGTTCTGTTATGCTAACATTGTCCCTTTTTTATTTTTAACTTACAGGAAAGCAGAATAATATGCAAAAACAAGATGAAACAGATGTGTCAGGTCTACATTACAAGTCAGATAGAAATGTAAATCAGCTGAAGAAATCAGAACAAAATGCCTTGTAAGTGTTTCTGTGCTATCAATTACTCAAGGTGTAGTTGCAGGTAACACGCCTTTCTGTGCATATTGCTTCCTTTACAGCCTTTGATGTGATCTTGTGAAAGGTAGGATCCCTTCAGGAATGTGCTCTGAGGTCTGAGGCCAGTCACCTGGAGCTCTGGGAGTGTGATGTCTCCAGAGACCAGGTTCCAAACTTGCTTAAGATGACTGTGTGAACAGCACTGTTGGCAAAGAAAGAATATCAGGGTATAGTCTTATGATACTGACAGTGCCAAGTATATATCAACTGTGCTATGGGAATGTCATTTGTGCCTTATATTCCAATAAAATGAATTACATTTTCTTCAGGTCCATTCCCAAATTAAATGTAGAGAGGGTCCAAACCATCACTAGTGAAAATTATGCCAGTTGGAATATTTTTCTAGTGAAAAATTTGGTTTTGAGAGGAAAGATACTTTCATAGAAAGTGTTCACTGATCTCCAAATGTGCCCCCCCCCCAATAAACCCCAAAGTCTTAAAAGCAAAAGAGGTTTGATTGTTGGCAGTTTGGGGATTATTCCCCTCCCTTTCCCCCAGCATTTTCCAGTGGAAAATATTCAGGGTTTGGGTTTTCAGCTCTTTGCTGAAATGTCAACATTTTCCAAAGGGTGAAGGAGGGGAAAAGAGAAGAAAAGAAAAACATGTTCTGACCAGCTCCAGTCAGAGCCAAATGGCTCAGTCCTGGATTTGGTCAGGGAAGTATGCTGGAGGGGAGAAAATGGGAGTGTCTTGGTTCCACACATAGCCTGGCTGGGCTGAGGGCTGCTATCACAATCCATTTGTATGAGTCATTACGGCCGACATTTCACCAGGAGAGCGTGTGTAGTAGCTTTTAAGCACTTCAGGTCAATATGTTAGTTGCAAGCACTGCTGTGCTGCTTGCCATGGCCACTTTGGCTCTCTGTGCGTGTGTGGGATGCACACAGGTACACTCTGTTCAGCTCCTCCAGTATTTCCATGACGTCTTTATCTCACAGAGGCAACAGTAACCCCTGGCACCCATTCAGACCTGAAAATTCAGTTCTCTCCCATTCATAAAAGAGGAGAAAGGAGAAAAATGGCATGTGCCTGTAAACATAAATGTTCAGGTCCTCTGCCTGGGTGACACCGTCTTGTGCTGTGCAATGCTTGGAATTTAGCCTTTGAGAGCCGAGGCCAACTATGGACAGTCAGGCTGTAAATAGGGAGAAAGGCTGCTAACCTGCACATGCACATATGTGCTCCATCCTGCTTCTTGGGGGAAAAGGAGTAGCTTCGTTTCCCAAGTATTGCTGATCCCCAGCTGTGTGCTCAGCTTCCAGAAAGCTGTCCCAGCAGCTGGGCACCTTCAGACCTCAAGAAGACCAGAGCCATCTCTGCTGCTGCTTTTCCAAGGCGTCTCCCACAGCTGCATTAGGGGAACTGGTAGATGGATCCATATGCAGACTAGGTCTTTGTCCCCCTCTAGTGACTCAACTGCAACAGAAATTTTCAGTCCTACTCTCTCCGAGCAAGATGGTCGTTTTTCTAGGCCAGGATGTTGAATGGTTTCCTTTCTGAAGGCCAGTAGGACATCTAACCACCACTGGGAGGTCACATATCTATACACACTCAGACATTATCCATTACAAATGTAAACAGTAATTTAGGAGCCTGACTTTCTGCCCTAATAGGCCACGTGTGCCTATTATTGTGTCTTCCCATGGAAGACAGCAGTCACAGGCTTCAGATGACAGCCCATGCCTGGTCCTCCAGGAGACCCAGCTAGGGCCACTGTTACCAGTGCAAAAGCATATGCTCCCAATCTCTTGTAACCGAACACTTGCTGAGTCACAGCCCAGTCACCCGTACGCTTAGCAAGTCGCGTCAGCCATCTGTCACCAGCACATCCTCCTCACCGTGCTGTGACTCTGTGGGGAAAACAACAGGAGGCAGATTATGTTTGGCTGGAGCCAGGCTCTCGTGCATCTTGGCTCTGAGTAACCCCTGGATTGCCTCCTAACCAGTGGTGAGGCCTTTGGCTCCTCTTAATTTGGCCCTTAGTCAGGGAAGAAAGTGACATTCAGGTTCAAACACTGGAAGCTTTGCCTGACTAATGAGTGACTCCAAACAAAGCCGACTCAGGCAAGACATGGATGGCATTGTGGAAAACGTCCCTCCTACAGTCAAGATCATCTACACGGGCCTCCACACTGGTGTTCTTCTCCAACCAGTGTTTAAAAAACAGCACCAAAATATAGGGTGCCCTATTTCTTAAGGCCTTGTCCCACCTACTGTGTCAGCTAAAGCTGTGAGAGCAGCCTTGCCGTGTCTCCTGTCCGAATGAACACCCATGTTTCCTGGGGTTCAGCTACGTGCTAGAGGTGCAACCCTGGAGGGCACAGCCCAAAAAGATGGGATCTCTTCCTGCCATGTGCCTGCCTTACCCACCACATGAGGCACTGCCCAGGTACAAGAGCCAGACTGGGGGTGTGTAAGCATCTCGAGTAGGGATCCACAAGGGATTTCACAAAGCTTTTCCCACACTGCTTACCACAACCTCCCCAGCGGGGGCTCAGCAGCCTCCTCTGTCATGTGCTTCAAAGTCTGTTTTCCCTATCAACTCCCTGAGGGAAAAATCACCCACAACAGCAATTTGACCATTTTACTTTATCCTAAGGCAGTGAAAGAGTGCAGAGTGGACGTGGCCTTTTTGTTCTGGAGGAAAAAAAGTGAACTCAATGCCAGGCACAGATCCCGGGCTGTGTAGTTCAAATCGCGCTCAGAGCACATAATTCCTATTTGTGTTTATGTGCACGCAGGGCAGGGGTGGGGGCTGGCGGGGGGGTGAATATAAGAATGTAATTGTCATAATTTAATCCAAAACTACTTCTTGGAAGGAAAAAAAAATCAGGCTGACACAAAACAGCATGTTCAGTTATAAACACCACATGAAAGAGCTGTATTATGTTCTGCTTGGTAACTGACATGGAGCACTAGCATTCTCAGCTGCCCACTACTGGGCAAAGGACTTTCCAACTCTCCCCCTCACCCCTAAAACACAACCACCCAGCCAAACTGTGGCGCAGATACCAATTTCTGAGGCCGCAGAGAAATTCCACATGGACAGTTCATTACAGGCAGAGGAGGCTGGCTGGTAGGCAGAGCGGCATGGAGCAGAGAGATAGCCATCTGGGACTTGGGGCGCTCCCAACTCTGTCGGGGAGAACACACGCACATCTCCTGCAAGGCCACAGAGAAGTTGGCACATGCTTCAAAGGGGCTCTTCCCCCTAGATTTCCCATAACGGGACAGCATATTCTTGGAGCGATGTGCTTTGCTGGCACCAAGGCTGCTCCTCTCTAACTGGCTCCGGGGTCTGCAGACTCGAAGAAGTAGCAGCCATCGGGAATGGTGTCAGGCCTCTCAGTGCCCTTCCCTTCTCCTCCCAGGCCTTCAGCTGGAGTGACTCATTCTGTGTAAAGGAAGCACAGTCATTCTGGCTTAGATCCTCAGGGGTGCTTACCTACTTCACTCCGGATGGCACTGCATCTCTCAGAAAGCACCCAGGAACACTGGAGATCTGATAATTCACTCAGTATTTCTTCTGGAATTCACCAGGCAGAATTGCCCTTCCTATCTGTGGGGCCAGGAGATAAAGTGAAAATGCCCTTTCAACCCTTGCTGTCCTCTGTGGTCCAGGTGGTTGGGGTCTCATCTTAACTAGAGGCTCCACAAATCATGCACTGGAGTTGTTGCAACAGGATATCATGAAATAAATGCCTTCTGCTTGAAGAATATGTTTTTTAGCTTGATGCTAACCTTTATTTTTCATGGGGCTGGGTGACATTATTAGCACCCGTGCGTACTGCTGAAGTGAAGCATCTTTTGCGGCGTGGGTGGGAGATGGGTTATCGTCAATATGGAGCAGAGCTAGAGAATGGCTTCTGTTATTTACTTTTTTTTTGTTCTTGTAGGATGTGTGGCACCGTTTAGCAAAGATATGCTAAACAGAAAAAAATCCAATTAAAATCTAGAATTGGCACCCAGGCACCCTTGGGAGATTTCCCTTCCTTTGGCTGTGCCCAGCACAGTCCAGTGCTGTGGGAGAAAAATGCAAAGAAGGTAACCAAACCGCACGCCTGTGGTAACAGCTCCGGAGGAAGGTGGTGAGCGCTGTCTTTTGCCTCTGGGGCCGGCTGAGGTGTGGCAGGGGCAGAAAAGGTGAGGTGGTTCTAGTGGGGGCCGCTCCCTGTCGCCCGAAAGGTGGAATTGAACCACTCTGTCGCTAGACAGCTACAGGTTTGAAGCCTGCACCCCAGACCACTGAGGGTCATCCGGGCAATTTGTAGTGGTTACAGAACCCCTTATATAAAACCCGGCTGCTCTTTCGCCCTAAAGTAAGGGTGAGGACTGTTTTTCCATCAGGATGCACCCTCCGCCGGTTCCTAGCGGGACAGTACCTGCGCATAGCGACGGCGCGGCGGTGGCAGGAGGAGAGCGGGAGGTGCAGCCCCCGCCGCCATCCCAGGAGCACCCGGGGGTGGTATGCAAATATAAGGGCGGTGATTGGCTGTCCCGGCGAGGGGCGGGGCGGGAGGCGCGCCGGGGCGGGTCCCGGGGCGGCGGGGGAGTCACGGCGCTTCCCAGAAGGAGCGGGGCCGTCCCGCGACCTTCCCGGACCTCCGGGGTCCCTTACAACACCGGACAGGGCAGCTTGTGCAACAACGGGGGCCACCCCCGGCCGGGCCCCCGAGGTGTGATGCGAGGAGACCAGAGCACTGGCTCGTTCTGAGCAGTACCTCTTCTTGGGTTCTCTTCTTTTTTTCTTTTTTTTTTTTGCCCTCCAGTGGGTAATGCCAGATAACTCTGGAGGATGTGATTCTCCCATGAGATACTTCGCAGAACAATAATATCCTCTGGGAGGAAATTCCTCCCTGGCCCCCAGCTGAGGATCAGCTTATGCCCCGAAGTATGAGGATTGAAAACACTTGTAATTTTATCCTAGCGAGTGTAACTATAGAGGCTATTTTCATAAACCCTTAAAAATTACGTATTTGCCTCAAGAGATTCCTCTGAAGCGGAGCCATTTCTGCAAATGCATGTGGTTTCTAGTGATTTTTAATTAGATAATGCATTTTGGTGTAAGCAGCAAATAAAACTGTAGGCCCATTCCCCCTCTTGCTCGCCCTGGAGAAGCTGAGCTTCAAAACTGCTCCTTGGTGGAGCAGCACAACGATAAACCTGGTACAGAACAGAACCAGAGCCACAACCCAAAGCTGGGAGCAGTTTTGTAGATGTCAGCAAAAGAAAGCAAAAGGTATATGGTTGGGCAGTGCTGTTCCCACTCGCACCCAGGAACCCTACTGGGCACAGCTTTGCTTTCAGTGTGTTGCTCCAAGTCATGACTTACCCCCTTAGAGCTGAACCAGCTCTGGTATGATCTGGCCCGCTGACTCCCCAGCACGGACATGAGAGTGTTTGAGGCCTTATAGTGAGTTTATAGTGAGCACTTTTTTAGCAACTTAAATTTTTATTTAAGAGCACATTTTTAACTCCAACCCATAAGCAGGTCTCCTATCAGAAGGAGCTGGTTTGAGACTTGCCCCTGTGCCAATGCCAAGCAGAAATTTTTCTTCCTTTCCTTGGTTTGTAGGAGTCATGTTGCCCAGTACGTTCCTATCTCTTTACCTGATACTTATCCCAGTAGCAGGTGGCATAATCTAGCAAGTGTCTTTTGTGCATAAAAATGCATGGGGTAAGGAACTGGGGGTGTGCGTGGGAGGAGGTGAAGGGAAATTAGTCATGGGGAGGAAGAGAGGAAGAGGTTAGCATGGGGGTTGAGGAAATCAGGTGGCTGCAGCTATCCCTCAGGCTTCCAACCAAGCCCATCCTGACGTTTTGCCTGGAGAGGCACGTAAGCTCAGAGAAATGCTTCTGTTGGCCCAGTGGCATGTGACCTTGCTGACCAATTCAGGCCGAAAAAGAATGGCTGACAGGGGTCGGAAGAGCCATTCCTAGCTCCTGTACTTCATGTTCTAGGCTTGGCTTTGACACCACTTTCACTTTCTCTTTGCTTTCCTCTCTAGCATCTCTTCCCCTGTGACACTTCAGAGGAAGGCTTCTTAATGTGACAGTGCTGCTCTCATCTTCTCTCTTTTGCAGCCTCTAGGATTTTTAAGCAGAGATGTCCGTCCTCTCATGCCTCATCATCAATATCCCTGTACTTTCCAGAAAAAGACCATGCCAAACACTCAAGTCCAAATGAAAAATAATAGCCAGGCAAAATAACTTCTGCTGAGTAACTGAAGGATCCATCAGAAGTGCCAGGTACTAAAACTTGCCTTATTCTTCAGTAAAGGGAGATGCAGAGATAATGAAGGCAGCAGTTTCTAAAGATCAAGCAGTAGAGGAAGGTGCCTGAGAGGGTCAGCAACAACATAGGAAATGATGCCAGACCTCAGAGTTGATGGCGAAGCAGTAACAAAGAAGCTGTGAGAATTTTCTCCTTGACCAGATGCAAGTCCGTCTAGGTTCAGGTCTGCTTTTGGAGCGGAAGCTGTGCTAGCCACTAACTTCCCCAGCAGGGGTTGAAATTAACATTTCCAGGACCTCTGCATGTCTAGTTTTTAAAGGCCTTTGTCACTCCTGACCAGACGGGACTGCAGATGACTTGATGGGCCTGATGGAGGTGCCATTCTCCTTCTGTGGGGAATGGGGGGGCACAGGGGGCAGGTACCCATAGGCAATACTTGGTGCAGTTACTGCAGCTGCTGCTCGGTGTGCCTGTGAGGGCCCAGGCCTGATCAGGAATCAGTGAGTAGACCTGGCTGCTGGCTGCAGACAATGATCATCTTATAACTTCTGATGAGATTCAGGATGCTACCAAAGTAGGTTTATAAGGCTACAAAAAAATACAAATAGGTAGCTCCTAGGATTTTTGAAAGCATATAAATAAGTGAACCAACGCGTTGATTTGAAAGGCTTCTCAGCACCTGATTTGCCTTTAAGCATTTCTTGGAAATCCTGTAAGCATTCAGCTTCATCTTTAGACCAAGTGTCTTTGAAAATCTGACCCTTTGCCATTAAAAGTATAGAACAAATCTGGTTTATCCGCTTAATGAAGGAAAAGCTTGCTCTCCTCAATAATGTTCTTAATTAAAGCATTTCTCAGTGTCTTTGGACCTGATTCTCCACCTTATGCAGAGAACTACACTGTGCCAAATGGGTGCAGAGCACTGCCAATTTAGGTTTGATTAAATGCCCATTCAAGTTAATAGAAATGCTCCCACGGAAATCAATGGGATTTGGTTCAGGCTCCAAAGTCAATGGGAAATTCTGATTTGGCAGTACTTTATGCCCACACTGCACCAGTGTAAGTAAATATTCAAGGTACAAAGCCTCAGAGAATTTGGAAGGGGCTTTGTAAGGGGCTGCTGGGGCAGACTGTAGCCTAGGTTATTTAAGCAGTTTGCAATGCCTAAGACTGTACAACTGCTTAAAACAAATCTGTCTGAACTTCTCCCTTTCCTTTTTTATAGCACTCTTAGCACTTAGCAATACACTCTTGATTTTTGTGTTGGGTTGGTTTTTTTTTTTGTCCCAGGCTGACAGAATGGAAAAGTATCTGCAATGCTTTGTTCTTACTTCTTCTTTTAACCACCAGGACCTGATTTGTGTCAGAAAAGATAAGCCTAGATCCCTACTGTATTAAAATAATTATTTGGTGTAAGGTGGGGGATGAAGAGGGCTGTTATTCTTAGCAGCAGCAATGAAATTTCAGCAGCTGATGACGTCAGTGCTAAAATGTCAGTGTGAAACAGGCTGGAACAAATTAAGAATGTAGTGTCGTCACTGTGAGAGCCACGTTGCCCTCCAGAGGGACTGTGGTTGGATGCTGCAGATGCAGTTCAGGAGATGGGGGGACAGAGGTTTGTGGGAGCTTCTGAGAAACCTCAAAAAAAGCAACAACAAGCATCTCAGTACCAGAAAGGTCAAAGAAGATGCTATTTGAACATTCCTGCCTATCTCATGGTGTGAGCTCACAGCAAGGGAAGGGTCATGTGTACAAACCAGGTTCCAGGAACTAATACAGAAAAAAAGGACAGAAACGAAAATAATATCGGCTATTTTCTGGTCACTTAACAAACTGGGCTAACTCCATCTCTGATGATAGGAGTCATAGCACTCCTGTGACTCAAATTGAAGAGAAATGTGGCCTGAGATGACTCTTGTCATGATGTGCTGCTTAAAAGAGGGCAATGTGCTTGGAGTAGAAGTGATCGTGAGGCATTTTATTACTTAACTGTGCTGTTGCATTTGAAGAGTGCCTTCAGGCTATCCAAAAATGCTGAACTCAAGGTGCAGAGAGTTTTAATAAAAATGAGGTAAAATTCCAAATGCATTCATGCTTGCCCTCAAAAAACCCGGTCTTGCTCATTTCTTGGCTAGTGTCAGGTTGTGTTGTTAGACCTGACCTTGTGTCAGCACAGGGCACGGATCCTGGCTTAGAGTTGGTATCTTAGGGGTCCTGATATCTTGAGGTCTTGATCCCTGCATCTTCTTGGTCCAGCAATTGAACTGCCTTGTCTGCAGGGGTCTTGTCTTGTTAGGCTGTGGGATGTGCTGTGTTGGGGGGCCTGATAGGGAGGGTTGGGACCATCCTGCCTTCCTTTACGGAGACCTGCAGTATTTTGTATGGAAATGTCAATATTCTCTGGATTAGTGTGTCTTGAAAACTGCTGCTGGTAACAAAACCACTCTGTGTTGTTTCACTCCTTTCTAGGACTCCATGTCTCGTGGCTGCAGGGATGGATGTGGTTACAGCAGACAGAGGAAAATCCATTGAGACTTGTGCTTATCTATCAATTGTACCAGCTGTTTCTGGTATGCAGCAACTGACTGACCACAGTAAGGAAATGCGGATGTAATCAGTTAGCAAACCGCTCCTTTCTCAGCAAGGACGATAAGGATTGTTGGCAAACCCACAGAGAGTTACGGGAATAGAGGAATTGGTGTACTGAAGTCACTTCCTATCACTCGGGAGTCCCTGTGCTCAGAGCATTGTTTGCTTTGCTAGTATGGATCTTGGTGGTTGTCTGCACTAGTTCAGATCTATAAGTGCACTCCACTCACCCTGTCCCGGCACACAGAAGCCCACTCAGAGAGATTGCCAACACAGTCTCCTGTCTATCTCTGTGGGGAGGATTCAGGCTGGCTGTGAGCAGAGAGAGTGGTTCTTCACCACATCTTTACACCAGCAAAACACCTTTCTGTAGAGGTATTTGCAAAACCAGGCATGACTTAATCAATTCCGGGAAGAGGCATATGCCAACAGAAACACTCTTTGGCCAACACAAACTGTGCTGCCACTAGAGGAGTATCGGCAATCCCACTCTTGTCAGCATGGGGCCTCCACTTCACTGATTAGGTGCTGTACGGGTGGACAGTGCAGGAGGTTCCCAGCCAGTGAGGTCAGTGCTAAGGAGAGCCCCTGCTCCCTCATCTCAAGAGAAAGTGGTGGCTATTTCAGCTGCACCTGCATCAACAGGGAATTTATAGAAACTGGAGGTGAGCAGCAACTGAACACGCAGCTGGTTGCTGTTGCAGTCTGTGGATGGGAAAATGGTTTCCTGCATTGTACGTGGTCAACACAGATCTGATGATACCTTGTGAGTATCTGGTATCTTCTCTGAGGTCTTGACAGCCATCTCAGAGAGGGCTTCTGCAGCCCTGCGTGCAACTAATTGCAGCCTAGCATTGAGGTTAGTAGAATGCCACTAGATCAAAGTTTCCTTACTGGCAAGGCTGGAGAGCCTCAAAAAGGATGAGGCAGATCAGGTGCCAAAAAGCATTGTGTCGCCTTGATGTCAGCATTTCAGGTCTAGAAATGTGACTGGTAAAAGCAGGGGAAGCAAAAGGTTGAATGCTACCTGCGCTGCATCCTGTTTAGCCAGACTTTGGGGATATATGAATTAAATGTCCACAGAAGGAAAAAAAGACTACTTTTCCTAGATTTATTGAGTGGGTTGTGTATGTGAAATTGAGCTCTAAGACAAGTCCCCAGTAGACAGTAATTTGGACAGAGTGGCTTTGTTCTGAATGTGTTTGTAAATATATCTACATTTTCAAGACCTACCACTGTAAGAGACCCAAGATGATCTGTGATTTCTGCAATCTCATCAAAGAGAGCAAGTGAGTATTTCCATGCGGTGGAGACATACAGCCCATGACTCACAGCCCTGAGTCACAGCATTGGGACACTTCAGCGTTCAGAAACACTAGTAGTGACAGAAATCAGGATGATGAGCAAGCAGCTGTTACTCATTCTCAGCTGGACACCATAAGCACGTTTGTACCAGTCAGTGTGGCTCTGACTCTTCTTTGTTTCCTCCTGCAGACCTGCAGTCATCTGGATAGCATGGTGACATAGCTCACTTATCATTTTGCCTCTGGGCAAGGGATGATCAAGTCTGGTCTTTGCCTCCTAAAGTGTCCTGCTTGACTCTCTTAGGCTCAGCATAGAGTTTTCATGGCCGTTTTCACTTTAGATTACTTCCTTCATCTCTGGAGATCAGCTCACGTTACAAACACAAATGCATTGATCACCACACGGGATTAGAAAGCGTATCCCTATTTGCTACTGAAGGGGTGGGGGGAGAAGGAGGGGTGGGCTGAGGCACTAAGCAAGTAGGCAACTTGCTCTTAGTGATAAAGGAGGTTTGTAGCAGAGCCAGGACAAAAACACAGAAGCCTTAAACTACCTCTCTTAATGTCTAACAACTGAACCGTATGCTCCATTGCATTCATCACTTCCTCATGAGGTGGCAGTTTGGATGAGAACAAGTGCCCAGGAAGTCACCCTGTTTATTCTGTCTTGGCCTCTTAATGCCTGTGGAACTTTTTTATTGAATTCTTTTCATGGCCATCAGCTTTGGTGCGGGAAATGATTCCGAGAGACAAAGACTCGGTTGTGTGTGTGCACGTGCATGTGTGGTTGGGAGAGGGGAAGAATAAAAAAATCCATTTCCAGATGGTTGAAAGGATGCACATCACTTTGCTATTGGCAAAAACAACCTCTTTCATTTCAAGATGTGTAAGTCACAGAATTGCAGCTGGAAAAAAACAGGTAGAAAGGGAGGCAGTGGGGTAAAAATAAGAATTACTAATGAAAAATAACCCAGCTGATATTTGAAAACCTAAGCACTTAAATTTTATGTAAACGGGGGAAATATGCTTGCTGAGGAGGATCTGTGTAGAGCATGTCCAAATATGTATCATCTCATTTTCTTGTTAAGTTCTTTGCTTTGCATTCCCAGCTGTAGCCTCACAGGAAATTCAGTCCCTGGCAAGCTTCAGCTCCAGACAGGAAACGTTCTGAGGAATTTCTTCCATACAGGTACTATATTTGCTTGGAGGGATAACACGGTGGAGATATTTACCACGGCTGGATTTAACTAGCAGGATATTATGCATGTTGATGGAGTTGCTGGGAGTGATTTCTGTCTGCAGCCACCAGCATGCCATGTTTAAACAAATCGTGCTGCTCTGCCTGCCTGTGTGAAGATTTGCATGAGATCTGGGCCAGATTCTCCCTACTCTGACAGCAGCGCAGCCCAGCTTATGTCAAAGATATTTGCTGATGTCAGGGAATATCAGGATCAGGCCTGTGCAGCAGGTTTTTATCACACAACAAACTTGGTCTTATGCTATTTGCATGTACAGATACTTGCAAGCATTATTTTGATAGGACTGACTGGAGCAGGGGCAGACTTATGCTGGGTGTGCAGGTAGCTGTTGGAAGGTCTTTGCTCTTGCCCTTCCTCCCTGAGGGGACCAAATACAGAGAGGGGGAGACTCTAGCAGCGCACCACCTGTCAGAGGAGTGGTTGGTGCTGAGTGTGGCCAACTGAGATGCAAGTTTCCTGCATCTCTAAGGATGCTTTCCTACCTTCCACTGCAAGTTCAGAGCAGGCCTGTTCTTACTAGTCCAGAGGAGATCACAACAGTCTAAAAAACAAGTGCCATAGGTCCGCCAAGGCCACTTTGCTGGGTAACTTCAGCGTCACTGGTGAACAGCAGTTTGGTGGATTGAATAGTTCTTGATGCACCCAAACCCAATATCCCTTTCTTATCAAAACACATGAGTGCTTTTGAGTCTTTAATGCAGTTCTCAGGATACAAGGTGTGGAAAGAAAAGAGTGATCAGTCTGAATCACTGTCTTGCAAGAGAAAGGTGAGGGTTTAAGTACATGGCTGGGAATAATCCTGTGCTGGCAAGAAAATGGACTGCATGACCCATCTCAGAGATCTATGATTCACTGCAAATACAGAGAACGAGCATGAAAATGTGTAGGAACATGTAGTGGTACCTTGCCTGCTATTACAGCGCAGCCTCCAGCTAGAGACAACCCAACCATGTTTACAGGTGTGCTCTGGGAACAGGCTTTTTCTGTGGGGAGCCGCGAAAGGCAGCAGAATTCCTTCAAAGCCTTAAAGGTCTCTGTGCCACCATGCCAAGCTGTGGAAATGTAACTGTGTGTGAAGGGCTGAAGCATGGATTTTTTTTAAGATTTTTTTTTTTTTGTTTCTGGGGCAGGAAGCACAAGTGCAGATCCTCCCATTTAATGCTATGGGGGGAAGAAAAGATTAACAGACTCCCCTGCAGTGTTAGTGAAAATGCAACTTTGGCCTTTAGTGCCCTTTGTTACATAAATACAAGTAGCATAGACATATTAATCACCCTGCCATTGAGGGAGGAACAGAGCAGCAACCTCAAATGCCACCCACTCCCCATTCCCGCTCCCATTTGATGTTGCTATTTTAAGCCACACATTATTTCCTGCTGTGATTTTATTTTTTTTACCCAGCTTCTAATTCTGGCTCTGAGGTAAGCTGTGACATACGTATCCCTCCTCTCCCCCTCCCCGCCTTCCTCCTCCCCCTGCACCCACGTCCTCTTTATTGCTGTCTTTTAGAAATTTTCTCTCTCGTAAGCAGCCGGGTCCCAGAGGTTAGTTACTGAATGCCCGCAAAAAATGCAAAGAGACTGATCTTCTTCCTGCTTTTGGACTTCAGTGCAAACAATATTGAGGTCATGGTTTGCAAGGCAGACTGTTTTAGAAGTGCTATTCCCTGCTCCTCCCTCCTCAGAGAGGATAGTGTTGTAGAGAGGATACTCTGGCTGGCAAGGAAGGCTGCTGCTCAGCAGCTAATGATGGGCCATGACCAGTGTACTCATCTGTCAAGAAGGGTATTACAGCAGTGGCATGTGCTTTGTGGTGCAGAGAGGAGTTAGGACAGAGCTCAACTGCTTGACAAAGGTTTTCTCTCCTGAGTCTGCTTCTCTGTAAAGGCAATCAGCAGATTTCTAGCCCCCAAGTAGTTTTCCCCACTGGCAACCACCTCATCCTGCCTGTGCCAGAGCACAGCTTCTGTGTGTCTAGTTCTGCTGCATCCACGTGTCTCCTGTGGCTTTCAGCTGCCACTGGGTCAGCCCTGAGGAAGGCTGTAACTGCATCAGTCTAGGGCAGAAGAAGAATGGAGCCTGCAGTTCCAGGAAGAGCCCGGTGCACCAGGCAGCTGTGGCTCATCCCCCACGTGGGAACGTGGCTGAGCACTGATAAGAGCTCTGCCAAGGTAAGTTTGAGCCCTAGGAGGAAATCTGAGGCCTGCTTCTGCACCGCAATTGAGGAACATTACAGGTTTATCCTCTTCCACACCCACTTGCCCCTTCCCTCCCTGCCAAGCAACCCATCCTGAAAATCTCCTCTGACTGGGTGTTTGCCGCTGCAGATGAATCCCTGCTAATGTAAGAGAGCAGGCTGGGTGGCAGCAGGCTGCTGGCAAAACCCCGGGCCTTGCTTCTACATCCAGGGAAACAGAGGCCTGGTGTATATATTTCACACAAACAATCTCACGCCTTTCCCTTCCTGTGAGTTACTTTTGGAGCTGCTGCACGTGGCTCTTGTCTGTGTGGTACGAGCAATAGCTGTAGGAAATCCCAGGATGGGTGTTTATGTGTTCTTCATCCTCCCCTTCCCCAGATGGGTATTCCAGTTATGCCCTTTCTGAGATTCCCAGAGAGTGGGAGAGGCAGAGAGGTTGAGAGCAAGAAGCCCTTTCCAAGTGGTTTAATGGTAGTTACAGCCGCTGGAAGTCTTTGCTGTGCTTTCACCAGGATTGTTACTTTATTTCCCCAGAGAAGGCTGGGAAGTCACATCCCTTCCCAAGAGCAGGCTACACGCTAGGGTTGCACGCTCTGCTGCTTGTTTGAAGCAGTGAGGAGAGGCTGGGCAGCTGTCCTGTCACAGGCCAAACCGTGGTTCTCTCTTCCTTGCCTGCAGTGAGCTTGCAGCTGAATTGAGCAAACTAATTTCCAGTGGATGGGAGAGAGGGGAAAGAGGTGGGCTCATGAATGGGGGTGATCAAACCAGAATGGAATTACTGTTTTTTCAGCATACTTTGTCCCCATGGGCAGCTGTTTTAAAAGTTCTTGCAGAATAACTTGTCCCACAACAGCAATGCTGGAGAGTTTCTCTTTCAAGAGGGGGAAAAAAAGGACCTCAAAAAGGATTTAAGTAAACTGGCTTCACAGAAAATGACCCTGCTCTCAAGTGTCACACCCAGTGCCGTGCAGCAAGAGCCAGCCAGCAGCTGACAGGTGTCTGGTGTCCTGCGCTGGATGAGGACAGCTCTCCAAGGACTGATGTCCATGCGATAGCCAGTACTGCCATCCTTGCTGGCAAAGACTTCCAGCATCTTGATGGGAGTCTGTGCCAGTGGAGGGAAGAGCTGACTGGCCATGGGGGCTCAAGGAGGGAGAAGAATTCAGCTTTTGCTGAGTGTATATGTTCAGTTTATGCTGAGTCTCTGCCTGCTTGCCAGGACCATCCAGCAGAGACCAATGCTGTGTAGGCCCTGGTGGTCCCTGGAACAATAGGAGCACTGGGAAAGAGCCTGTGGTTTACAGATAAAATGGCTGTGGGGTAGGGGTAGCTTAGGGGCACTGGTGCAATAGGCTGTTATGTGTCATGGCATTTGAAGTATGTGATAAATAACCCTTTTTTGAGCTTGGTCAGGCTGAGTATTGCAGAAACAGCAGCAACAAAGAAGTTAAAAAGCCCAAACAATCCTGAATACCCACAGTTTGGCATCTGGGAATGGCACAAAATGGGAGAGATTCCATGGCCTGTGGACTGGCTGATACCATCCGTGTAACCCCAAATTCTTTCTTTTCTTGCAGAGCTGGCCTTTATGATTAGCCTTGCTGTCTCGCTCCCTGGCATGGTAGCAACCAGAGAGGCCTGGCTCACGGGATATGGATCTGGCAAGAGCCCTGACTGCCTGGAGAGCCCCTTTGCTGCTGACCTCCCATATTGTTCCCTGTCCTGGTAGCTCAAACATAGCTCATCTAGGTCAAGAAAGGCAGCTCAGGAAGACATTCCGTGCGAGCTCTGATGAGATCTGCTCCTCCCAGGGCCCTTCAGCCAGGCTTGCTCCTTTTTCTCATTCCACACACGGTTTAAAAGACTGTGTTTGTAAACACCAGCCTCCGACTCTCTGCCTCTGGGGCTCTGGGAGGAAGGCCAGGGAGGGATCTAAGAGACAGCAGACAGTTTTAAGAGGCAGTGGCGTCCGATTGCTGCGGTGGAGAGGGCACGCCTTGCAGTTAATAGCCATGGTGTCAGGAGTCACCTACAGTACCAGCAGGTCTCAGCATTATTTCATGGTTCCCTGAGGCTGAGCTTGGGTTTTACTGAAATGACCTTTTCACATGCCAAGGTAAATTCTGTGCCTCTCAAGCCAGCTCTGCCAGAATCAGTGGGGAGTTAGGCTGTGCTGCCTCAAGTGTATGTACAAGATTAGTGCCCTGTGATGACAAACGCCACAGTGGACATGTGTTTGCATTTGACACAGCACTGGTTAAATATTCACTCTGTTCACCCCCTTCTTCCCATCGATCATTCCAGGGACCTTGGCCACATACAAGGACCTGGGCAGTCTCATCTTACTGGACAGTCAAGGGCCTGCTGTGGCATAGCACCTGGCCATTGAACACAAGCCAGATGACCTACAGCCCAAGATTGGCAGTCTGCCTTTTCTTTATTCCTTTTCAAAAATTGGTTAACGAGTGCCATTGTTTGGCATTGTGATATTGTGAAGCAGTAACAAAACTCTGCTGTTGAGAGGTAGAGCTGCTGAGAGGTAGAGCTGGGCCCACCTCTTTCCCACCAGCTGCAGTGCTTGGTGGGCCAGGAAAGATCTTCACCCAAGCACAAGTCTGAGCTTGTCTGTATGTCCCGAATTGCTTCTGTCCACACACTTTACCAGCAGGGACATTCATGCATAGATTTATCTAGAGCTGCAAAGCTCACAGTAAGGTGAGAGCCAGTTCCAGGCAGAGCATGGAGCATTAGCAGCCTGAGTACACATGGATATCTGTTACAGAACTAAAGCTGGGAAGCAGCCAGAGGTCCAAACAGGCTGTACATTGGCTGTAGGGTTGCCCTCACACCTCACTGCACAGATGCAATCTCTGTGCCCCGCATCCTGAAGGCCTGGAGCTGGGATGGCTCTTGTTTTCCCCATGCAGGTCCTCTAGGCTCTCAAGGCTTCACACTGTGTGTGATGTCTTGTACTTGGGTCATGTGTTACACCTGTGCAAAGGACTCCATGGCTCCCATGGGAACAGTGTGGGACGTCAGGCCTGTCTGGTGGGGCTGAGAGAGGAAGAGAAAAGCTGGTGGCTCCTTTAAGGGAAGAAGCCGACAGGACTGCAGGGAAGGAGCTCTGGAAGCTGTGTTTTTCTCTCAGCGCCTCAGGGGCTGGTTACTAAATTTGGTTACTGGGCTTAAATAATGCAGCGTGGCAGAGCCCAGTGGGTTTGAACATTGTCATATCCACATAATCCTCTCCTAGGTGGCAGAGATCTCTTGTTCTCTGCTGCTGCTATCTGTGCAGGAGCGTGAATGTGATGTGAAACATCATCTTAAATAATTATAACTAGTAGAGAAGAGCCAAAGCTGCAAAGTCCCATCTATTTCCACTGAGCTCTGTCTATCTATGTAATTTCTAAGATGCCAATCACCAAAGCATCCAAGCACTGTCTAATCTGGATCTGAATTCCCTTGGTGCTCATGAAGGCTTGAATCTTAGCGTTTTGTGTGAGCCCATCTCTAGCAAGCATACTGTGAGCTGCGTACTGAAGCATCCTATTGCTTCATTATTAACTGACCAAACGCCCAGTTGGGTTGGAGAATTCAGGAAATCATGGTCACCCCTAGCCCAGGAAGCATTAAATCCTCTTTCCATTATTTTGGCAGAAGGCAGGGAAGGTTTACCAAGGGAGGGCAGGGAGTCATGGTCCCCTGCTCAGTGTACTGTCTACCCTCCGGGTCACACAACGTGGCAGGAGGGGCAGATCGGTACAGCTGGCACAGTCTGTGCACCAAGGCTTCATCCAGCTCGGGGGCAAGAAGGCCCTCTGCCACCCCTTGCTGTAGATACAAGCCTCCCCATGCAGAGACAAGGGAGAAGCATGGGATAGAAGCCAGTGACCTGGCTTTGCACCACGCAGAAGGAGGAAGAAAATGATGCACCCAACTGCCCTCTCCGCTGACCTATTGCCCCACACTTCCTCCAGACTTTGTGAAACAGATTAAAACCTGCCAGGTGACCACTCAGGGCTAACACAGTGAATGTTAACAGTGACGGAGGGACTTGCTGTACTGGACATACTCACCTGGAGTGAAATGAGATTAAACTTTTCCTTCATCACCAGTGAAACAGTTTGTTTTTAGTGAGAACCTGCCAGGTTCAGGTAATGCCATAGCAGTGCAATTACTTTCTGTCCATCTGGCTGCCCTAAGAGAAGGGTCTCTCTTAGCCTCTGCCCACAGTGTCTCCCCGATTTGACATGACACTTGATAGTAGGTTTCATGGCAGAGTTACTGGGAGAGAACCTTTCCAAATCCTGTTTGTAAGCATCACATTCCAGTCTTTACAAAAGTGCAGGTCCTCCCCACTGTCCCCCATGGATCAGCCCTATCCCCTTCCCCCGCAACTGCTGGAGTATTTTTAGTGACATTGAATAAATACATGTTAAATCTTTCTCCATTAGTGACATGTCAGAAATTAAAATGGCATTAGCTGTAAAGCCTGCAGCAAAGCCAGCTTCATCTAGGGCACTGGCAAGTGTTTGCCCAAGAGGCCAGGTACAACACTACCAGCGTTGCTTTTCCTTCAGTCTTTCCATGTTCTCTGCACACCCTTTCTATCCTTTTTCCTCTAGAAATACTAATGGCACCTTCTGCTGCTATTTACTCACAAACTATCCCCAAGCCTCCCAACATGATGCCTAGGAAAAGTCTCCAGGTTACAAGGTTTTATCCTCTCCAGTCACATGCTAGATATGTCCTCTCCAGGCATCATATCAGAGATTTCTCAAGCCCCACTGTAAAAGGCTGTTGAACTTTTTGGCCCTTGCTAAGACCACTGTATGGCAACGCCAAAACTGCTGCCACAGCTAGGACTTGGCAGGTAAGGAATCTAAGTATATCAATAGCTCGATTTTCCATCCGTACTCACAACTGCCTTCTTCTACACAATCTCCACTCTTCCACATACCTTGGCTCCTCAGCTAAACTTATGTCTGACTCTAAGCCATGCCCACTCTACCAGTCACCCACTCCTTCATTTCAAATCCTGTTTCTTCCTAAACATCCTGCCTCTCCCCCGCTGCCTCTGTTGCTTCAGCTTTCCGCTGCCTTATGTTTCCCCTTGTCCTCCTGACTACCCATCCGATCCCCTTCCTTCTCTATTCCCCTTTTCAATCTACCCTGCTTCCCACTCTAAGCCATCTTCCCCAGTCAGAGATGGACATCTCTGCTGTCTCTGGTGGTTCAGGTAAATGGCTTGCATATACCCTGGGCTGCCCAAGGCAAGAGCTTGCTGTCCTTTGCTACTATTTCAGGTATATGGTATAGATCAGTTTGGCATCCAGAGCTTGAAGAAGTCTACACAGAGCCCACAGCATGTGTAGCTTAACAGGAGATCAGTTCAGAAACTCTGCCACAAAGGAGAATGGATAATGGATGAGGTGAAACTTGAGGTGAAAGAAACTGAAATGCTACAGGTATCAAGCAAGCCAAAATATTTATAGCTGTGATTTGCAGGGTGGCTGATTGTGCAGGGCAGGGAAAAGTCTACCATTACCTGCCATTAAGGAAGAGGGAAATTGCAAAACAAACATCTCCTTTGGATATTTAGGAGCACACCCAAAAAATTAACATTGATTATATCTCCCTATTAAGAAGCCAGATACTAGATGCTTTAATTAACAAGGTGGGTTCAGCTGCCTTTTTGCAATATCAGGTGAGACATCGGGTGGTGTTCCCAGTGACATGAAGTTAGACTCTTCTGGTTAGCAGGGTAATCCTGAGGCCTTGCTCTTCAAAGGTATTTAGGTTTCAGGCAGCTGATGTTATTTAGATGCTTAAATATTTTAAGGCTCTGAGCCTTACGAGCTGGGAGGTTGGCTATGAAACTCCAGATTGCCTGGTTCAAGTCTAGTCTATGTCAGTCCTGATGGATAAATGTTATTGTAAGGTATCTGTGTGATGTCAGCTCCCTCCCTAAGGCTGGATCATTCTGCAGTTGCCTGATGTAGCCTCTTTGTGCCTTTTGTTTCTGAAGGAGGGGGTGATAGCTAGTGTCAGACTCCTGATAATGGCTTTGAAGGACCTGTGTAGAACTCAGGTTGTTTTACAGTTATTAATTCATTCAGACAAGCAAGGCTGCTGCTTGATGGGTGCTTTGTTTCACTCGGGGGGGAGGGGTGCGAGAGGGAAGAACACAGGGAGACTTGGTGCCTTTCCCAGACTTGCACAATAGCAGGGCTGGAAATGGGCCTTGTGCAAATTCAATTACTCTGAGTTGCAAGCATTAACTGCTGGGCTGCCCACTTTTTATTGTAGCCGTGGAAAGAGGTGCAGAGAGCAAACTAACTGCCGTGGTTTGGATGTGATGCAGATGCTGTCAGATTTTAGCAGTTCAGTGACCTTTTTGTAGCAGTTTCTGAAGTCACAGCTTTCCCAACACTTGGCAATAGGTAAGGGTTGTGTACAGGTAAGGACTGTTGTTACATGGTGCAAGAAGCCTAATGAGACAGGAGCAGGAGGCAAAGATTGAAGAGATTGCTTTCTTCACCAGCCTCCTGCTTAATTACCGCCTGAAGAATGACACTGAACTCAGACCCTTACTCCAGGTCAAAGGCTTCCCAGAGGGAACGGATATATCTTAATAATGGAGTAGACTCCTTTACCAGACTTGCAACCAGCCCCTCCCTCCCAGTTCAGCACCTTTAGTCTCTCTGGAGTCAAACCAAGCTCCTTAGATCTAAGAAAGCAAAGGGACCAGGTTTCTGTAGTGAATCTTTGAGCCAGGAGAAACAACAGCTCTGATATTCAGGTTTTCCCCATCATTTTACTCCAAAAGTATTCTGCCATCAAACTAGTGAGCCAAGCTTCTGGGGGAAACCAGGCTGTGTCCTTTCTGCCTCGTGCATCTCATTAAAGAATAGTGGGCAGTTTGGCCAGAGATTCTTCAAGCAGGATGAGGCTGGATCACACCCTAACTACCTGGAGGCATCAAAAAGCACCTGAAGTGCTTCAGGCTTTTCTCATGGTCCCTGGGTTGCTCTATTGCTCCCAGCCACCCAACTGTGGTGTCCAGGGACTCCCATCAGTCCAGTTCTCCAGAGGTCACAAATACAGTTTAGAAAAGGGCAACTACAAGACTATTATACTGTGAGGCCTTCTCAGACAAGGAGGAGTACTGAGGTTCTAGCAGCGCACAGAAGATGCTGGAATGGGAGCAGAATTTACTTAGGGGTGATGAGTGGGGCTTCTTGTTGAAAACTTCTTGTTGAAAAGCTTTGGAAAGGGTAGGGACTTTGAATCCACCTGCATCCCACCCAGTATTTGTTGGACTGTGTTACATTGTGTGTATTGTGCTACTGGGACTCAGAGGACTCTGAACTGTGTGGCAAGAACTGAATGTTTTAAAAGTCATTAAAAAGTGTATCAGGGTGTCCCCATATGTGTATCTTTGCCGGAGTTACAGAAAGAAGGGACATTTCCTAACTGCCTTTCCAGTTTGCACCACTGTGATACCATACAGAGCTGGCTTGCTGCGTGCTTTTCTGGCTGTGAAAATACAGTGCAGCTGGACAGCATCACTTAATGGTTCTTGCTGGGTAAAGAGAGCACCTGAGAAGTGACTACACTCTGTGACCTTTGTCCTCAGAATGGGCAAAACCAAAGAAGTCTTTAGCAAGGTTTTGTACTTTGGTAGGTCTGGTGGGGCAGGCGGTGGTGGGGTGTGTGTGTGGTGGATGTTGTCTTTTGCTACTGTTGTGGGCAGAAGAAAGCAGCACTTGCCTTAAGGGTTCATGTAAGGCTTCTGGGGAAAGCCATCATGGGGGGAAGACTCTAGTTCACTGAGGAACAAGTAATAAAGGGAGCTGGCATGAACAGAAGGGCCTAAAGCCTTTTCATTATATACAGAAAACACCCAATGCCTCATTCCCTGGGGAAGAACTCCAAGATAGTTGTCAGTCTGGCTGGCCCCTGCCCTTTAGTCTGAACGTACCCAAATGGGCCAGGGGCTTTATTTTTGTATTATTGCATTGTCTTCCTCCCACTCACTTGTGCTTTCCTCTCAGATGCCTGTGGCTGCTTTTGATGCCTCTCTCCCCTGTTCTGGCCTCTCTGTTGGGCAAACTTTGTGGTTTGCCACCTTTTCTTACTCCTTTTTCTACATCTTTGATGGTACAAGAAAGCTTCTGGTTGTTTCTCTGTTTGCATTTCACTCTCCGTAGGGTTGTGTCTGATGTGCTAAGACAAAAACATCTGAGTCCTTCTGAGCTTTATCTAGCAGGGAATGCTCAGCAAGAGAGTGCAAAGCTCAATGTAAAAAGAGGCTGTTCATTCCTTATATTTTTTAGCATAATAAAGGCAAAGATATTTTCTACTTACTTCATGATAAAGCTATCGGACATATTTACTTTGTTCTTGTCTAACATGCTTTATCTCCCAACTTCCAAGAACCTTGCCAGTGTTATTTGTATAAATAAATCTCACATTACTCCTGTGTGATAGGCATTTCTCCCCGCTTTACAGTTTGGGGAGCCAAGGCATTTAAAAATTAGTTGGCTTTTGCAGAACTACAGAATAATCCAACCTTAAGAAAGAGAACAAGAACCTCACAATTCTGCCTTCCTTGCCTTCATTTAATGGATTGTTCTCCACCTCTAGTTAATAGAGAGTCTGATTTTCCTTCAGGTCATGATCATAAAAAGATCCAATTGTCACTTTAAACACATAATTAAAGTGCCTTCCTATACTGTGACCTTCATCGGAAAGTACCAGCCACCGCACAGGTGAGTAAGAGGGTGCTATATTGAAAATTATGAGGCTCAGAGACTTAGACATTGTCTCCCTCAAGGTTTTTTAGGTGATTTTTTTTTCTTTTTGGTTGTGATTTTTTTTTTTTTTTGGCCAGTGCTGCCCCATCCTGTTGTATGTATCCCCCAAATTTCCCAAGGTTTGCTGGGTGGAGGAGACACTCTCTAGGCAATCTGCATACCTGCTGGCTGGTCACCACGAAGTGACAGAGTTGGTGGCGGGAGTGGGTTTTATACGGACCAGGCTGGCCAGCTTGGCTGTGTCCTGGAGCTTAGAGAACACAGGTCCACCAAACTTTATTTTTTTATTTATTGCCTTTCTAGGAGCTTGTGCTGTTGAAATAGGTTACCACCCCTTTTCAGTAAGGGAGAAGAAGCAGTTTCAAGTGGCAAAGAAGTTGGGAATGACTGTGATTGTGCCTTTCCTGGAAAAATCCCTTTATGCGATAGGTGGCCTGAAGACACTGGTACATTCAAACTGCAGCTTTTCCAGTAACCCAGCAGGATTTGGTGGGTGGAGGAAGGGGAAGGAACTCAGTGAGCTGTGACAATGGGAAAATCTTGGCAGGGACATGCACACGCAGTCTTGCAACCAGCCCCAATGTCCCAACTGTTACCAGAAGGGATTGCACCGGGATGAGGAATGCTCATAAAAGGGTGTGTGAAGGCAGCCGCAAACTCGAACCCTGGATCAGTGCGTTGGGATGAGGAGACGGCCGAGGCCACGCTCCCCTTGGGCTCAATGCCACCGCCCTAGCGTCGTGACAGGAAACCTGGAAGTGCTCGATCCCCGCCAAGGGAGAAGGGACGGGGATGGTTTTGGTGACGCGCCGGTGCGCGCGCCGCTGCTGCCCCCTGCCGGGAGCGTCGGGAGAGAGCGGGACAAGGGCTTCAGCCGGGAGCTCAGGGATGAGCCAGGCGTCCCTCGCCCTCCGTCCTGCCCCCCGGCTCCCGGAGCCCTCCCTGCCGCCCGCGCGGGGCACGGCTCGGCGGCTTTGTTCCAGAGCGCCTTGCCAAGGCCGTGCCTGCGTGTGACTCCATCCCTGCAGCACTTCCTGCAGGGATATCTAAGACTGGGTCATTTCCTTTTGACTCAGCGGCATCAATCAAGGAGTATATTGCTCTGGCTTCTGGCTCAGGTCTCCAGCTGTGAGGATATGCCCTCCCGCTCACACACGGGCTGTGGACAGCGTGGAGACGAGCCCCGGGCTTTGGCTCCTCTGGTCCCTTGGCACTGACTGCAGCTGGCAGGGTGCTATTCCGCAGCCTGTCCGTTGTATATGCCCAGCTGGTTTATAGGTGTTGGCATGGCTTGTGGGCCAGGCAAGTCAGCTCCAGGGTCCTGCTGAGCAGGCTTTCCAAGCTCAGACTGCTATGCCGAATTGGAAGATCCATGGCACAGAGCAAACGGCTTCTGTGACTATCCCAGTGTTGCACGCCCTCCAGAGTCAGGTGTTGAGGCAGGGGTTTTTAGCTCATGCTGATTTAGACACCTTGAGTACAGTGAAACATAGCCTCAATCCACATTTTGTCCAGACTGTTCAGAGGCTGTCCTCTGCACCTAAGATGTGCACAGTATATTGTTTTATATGAACAATTTATATGATGCCATTTATATGGACAAGCTGATATGAACAAAAGGTTACCTTTTTTACAGCATAGGATTTTGACTGTGGCTGAGGCTCTTTCCTGTAAAAGTCAAGACCAGCTACTGCTCATGCTGGAGCAAAATCACTGCATGGACAGAGGATGCCATCCTTTCCATGGATAAGCAGAAGTGGTCCAAAGGCTAAGCCTGTAAATAAATACCCTATGCCTCCACATGATTTGTCTGGACTAGTCTTAGGGAAAAACAGCTATTACTGCCAGGGGAAATCAAAGTGTACTTTGTAATTTGGGACACACTCAAGGTCCTGTATGTGCTAAGGAATGGTCCCACAATTGCTGTGCCAATCCCGTGATCCCTGTGTGTCCCATTTGTCCCTGCACAATGACATTGTATGACTGACATCAGGCAGACAGGACAGACCAATGGCTTCTAGCTCTGAAGAGCAGCAGAGTTGTTTACCATGAGGAGCAGGTAGAGCTGGTGGTTCAGGTTCCCTTCCGTCAAGGTGGACATGAGGTGCTCAGTCACAGGAGAGTCCTGGCCTTTACACTGGGAACTGTCAGATTATGTACAGGATAGACCTGAGACAGAGTTAGAGATTCACAGCACACCTCAAAAGCAAAGGCAATCTCCAGACAAACACCTGTAAGCATGGATAAATACACACTCTAGTTGTGCAAATCAAAATTGCCCCCAAATGTTTCCATTTGTTCAGAATAAAATTGCAGTGTCTGAGAAGCTAGAAATTCACGTTAACCTGGAAGGGAGATATGAAGACACTTGAAAGTAAGGACTGCTAATGGGTGGCCAACCAGCAACATAAACATCTATCTGCCACACTTTTGCCAAGAAATTCTTCCTTTGTAGACCAAACTTGATCCTTGTAAGCATACGGTATAAGGGCAAAATATTCTACCTAAATGTATATTATATAGATAATTATATATATTATATATACGTATATATAGATAACATATGTGCACACAATAGGATTTTAGGGTTATGTCTGTATCAGCAAGTCTGTATCTGGGGTACTACAATTCCATTGTCTAGAAATTAATAACTGATTCCTGTTAATTTATTCCTGCCATGGTTTTGGCCTGTGCCAGTTAACACTTTTCCAAACAATTCCCAGGCATGATTGAGGGAGCTACTGTGGGCCACGGGCTGTTCCCAACAACCACTTGGATCCAAATAGCCTTGCTTGTAGGATAAAAGAGTTTAATGTTACTGGTACAAACCATCCTGTGCCAGGGCTCTCAGTGCCAGAGAACAGTCCTGGGCACGTTTAATTTACTGGTATAGACATAGTCTATGAGCCCAAGGGATTAGGCAGGGTTTTAAGGGCTGCATGCCTGGACTTAGATACTTGATTTCTCCCAAGATCCATTTTATGGAGCCATGTTTTCTTTGTGGACATGGGCTTTGAGCCTTTCAATCTTCTATCACCTTGGCTAAAGAGCCTTGCCTTCTGGTGTTAGTGACCCTCTTGTGTTTTTCCTAAATAGCAAAAATCTGGTGGAAGGTAAAGTAGGTTCTACTTACTCAGTTTTATTATTGCTGTCTTCATGACAGTGGTATATAACAATAGTGAGCTCTGTTTAATTAACACTTTTTAATTTTTTGAAATTTTTAAGAGGAAACTCATCTAAAAAATAAGAGGAAAAAAAATTAAAACCATACAAACCAGTAATAAGCCTAGCTAATTTTCATCAGGCTTTGTAGAAAACAACTTCCTTTGTCTTCAGGTAAAACTTGGAGATCTAAAGATTACAGTAATTTTGCTATATGAAATTATGGAGGGACTGATTAGATTTTGAAGGGAACATCCCTGCAGGTGTATTCAGTTATACTGATCCTTACGGTGTAACATCTCTTGGGAATGGCGCTATGGAGTTTCCAGTACATGAATGTACTTGACCTTGGAGCTTTTCTATGTCCTCCAAAGAACATCACAGAAAGGTGTCTAACTGATAGCAGCAAACCTGCAGTGATATGAAGGAACAAAACTCCTTTGGTCAGGATGCTAATTACAGTGCTTCCGGTCACATACTTTTCCTGACCCATCAGTCTGGTCTAATCATAGCTCTTTCTTCTTGTAACTTCCTGGCTGTTACCCGCTTAGCCTGACTCTTACCATGACTTGAGCTTCATTTCTGTCAATGCAGACACCACACTAGCAATCAGGATACACACGCCAGGGCTGGGAGGAACATTGACATAATGATTGTCTCTTCTTATCTGTGTGACTTTGCTCCATCACGTGGAGCTGCTGCTCTACTATGCAGTACATGACCCGAGTATCCAACCATCCCAACCACAGCCTCTGTTGGGACAGCTCTGATACTGTGATGATGATATAGAACAGTGATAACAGCAAGGAACTGGGCAGAAGTATACTGAAAACTCATTCATCTGCTGGTATGATGAGTGTCTGCCATATACAAGCAAATTAGGCTGGCTCTTCAGAAGTCATCCCTTGGGTTTGGAAGGGAGAAAAGATGAGGCTGAGGAGTGATGAGACGAACACCTGATCCTTGCAACTGAATCTGTTTGTCCTGTTCTGCTTGCAATTTGCTACACAGGTCTCACAGAGATGGAATCCCACACACCTGCTATATATGCTTGTTGGTGATGCGTGAGCAGGTTTATTTGTGGGATTTGATGCTGTGTATCTGGACCCATTACTCATCTAGGGGGGAGCTAGAATACGTTTAAGTAGATCTGGCTGAGACAGAGGAGAGTTTTTTCAAAACCAGTCTCCAGAAAATTACTTGTTAATGCTTCTAGGAATACTGGCTGTGGTGTGGAAACTAAGACTGAGAAATTTGTCTCTGCATTCCCTCCTCAGGTGTGTGGACCACAGTTTGGTTTGTCTTCGAGAGCTAGGAGACTGCTGTAACCTATGTCAGTAACCTATGTCAGGCTCTAGTGTCCAGGGAGTGTAACCTATGTCAGGCTCTAGTGTCCACCTCTCATGCACTTGGACAAGGAGAGGTCATCCTAGGGTGGAATTCGGAGACAGGCCTGGTCCTTTCGCTCTTGCCTGTTGCACTGTCCTCGAGTTTAGGCACTGAGTAGGGAGCCTGGCATCGGCAACGTGGCTGGCTCTGTGTGCAGAGCCAGAGCCTGGGATCGGCACGTTGGCTCGCTGCGTGTGAGACACCGAGACCTTTGGCTATTAGAGCACAGTTTCCTGCTTGGACATGTGCTCGCCAACATAAAGCAGCTCGTTGCTGCTACGCGGTAATCCCGCTTCTGCCCTCAGCCCCTACGGGAGAACACACAGGCCGGCAGAGCTGGGTAGGCTCGAGCACGGCCGCCTCCCGCCGCCCCTTGTCCCGGCCGTGCGTCGGCACGGGCAGAGCCGGGACAGGGGCAAAGCCGCGGTCTCTTGCGCCCCCTGGGGCCGGCCGGGGGTAATGCAGGCCCAGAAGGTGTCGGGCACGATACAGGTGGGGCTTCTCACGAGGCTGCAAACAGAGACTTAAGGGAGAGATGTATGATAAGATCTCCATGAAAATATCTCACCCCCACCCTTTATCAGCCCTTTGGCGTAGCCCATCTTCTCTTGCGCCCCCCCTTTCTGACCATTTTTTTTTAGTGCTAGCGTGCCCGCATGCAGAGCTCACAGTTACTGGTGCCAAATTTATTTCCTTCCTCCCGAGGCCGTTTTCATCTTTGTTTACACAGCCATGCTGCCTGGAGAGCTGTTTCAAGTGGAATTTCTGGTGGATAGCTTGCAAAAAACTGTTCTTAGCTGTGAGAAACTGATAAAGGTTTCATCATTTGGTCTTGGCCTCTAGGAGAGCTGGGGAGGATGTACAGGTGCAACATGCACTCACAGAGTTTAGAAAGCGAGGAGTAAATGGCATGCTCATGATTTATTCTCATGACAAAATCTTCTAAGGTTACTCCTTCCTTGGCCAGTCTAGCAATCTGAGCTTTTGAGTTAGAGGCTTTCGAAGACAAGTTCTCTTGTTCTGTTCCTTACAGCACAGTTTTATTGGATGCTTTACCCCTTCTGTTGGCTTATGGCTGGTTTGCGACCACACATCCTCAGTCATTTTCAGTTCTACAGTTATTTTAAGGGCTGTATATTTTACCTGCAAGCCTTTCTCTGAGGATTCTGTTGTGCTGTCACTCCCACAGAGGCCTTAGACACTACTCATGCTCCTCCCACAGACTCCCGTGCTAAGAGCAGCTTGGTAGCACAGGTTCACACCCTGACTTCAGTGGACCCAGAACTGTCTTCCCTTCCCAGTAATCAGTTGGAGCCTGGCAGCAGCTGGAGATGAGGTGCAGTGAGGCAGGTGGGAGTCCTAATAGTTCTATGAAACATTACCAGTGCCTGGCTAGTGTTTTCTGGTCACCTGATGTCAGTCTGAGATGTCTGCCCAAGCTCACGGTGGGGCACTGTGACCAGGAGTCCTCCAGGCTGCTGGCCCAGCTAGGGCACAGCATGGGTGCAGCCTGGGTGTTGCTCTCCTAATCCGTGCACTGTACTTATGGTAAGGCATCCAGTTCAAACTTGCACCTCCTGGAAATTCTTCCTGGAATTTCATTCCCTGGTGATACTAGCCTGTCTTTTTTTTCCACTTCCCTTAGAAGCACTGAAACTGCTCACAAATAGAGATCTAGATGGGGTGCCCAGCTAGAGGAACTGGGAAACCTCTTTGATGTTGAAAGCTGTGTTTTATTTATATACTTGGGATAAGCCCAGAGGCTGTCTGGGCAGCCAGGAAGTTCCAGAAAGGAATTTCCCCCCATCAAACCAGCAACCACAATAATATTTTCTCCCTTCCTCTGCAGAGACTGAGTGCACTAGCACTTTTGCTTAAGAAATTTGCCATTTTTGCAGGATCCTGGGCCCTTTCTCTCTGATGCTCCCCCCTTCTAAGCATTGTAGTTTGAGGTTTCTTGTCTTTGGCCTAAAGACCTCAAGTCTGAGGCAGGCTGGTAGATTGGATGGTTCTTTCATCTTTGGACTGACTGCTTGTGGCTAGGGCTCAGAACCACCAGTGATCCCATCTGAGGACTGTTATTGAGAAGACATTTGAAAAGGAAGATAGGTGAGTGAGGTGCAGTGACTGTATTTGAAGGAAAGAAGGTCAGAGATCTTTTAGCCAGATGAGACAATTCCTCTTCTCTGGGGATTACAAGGAAAAAGCTATACAAAACAGAAATCATCACTTGTCTTTGCCTGCGTTTCTCAGGAGCCAGGCTGCCCTGCTACCCTGGAGCTTCTGACTGGCCAGGCTAAACTGATGGCCCTGTGAGTGCTGTCCCAGCAACCCGTTACTGAGTGGGTGTCATGGGGGCTCTTCCAGGGCTTTTGGCAGAGGAAAAAATGTCTGCAGTAGCAGCAGGAGAAGCACAGTGTAAATGGCCGTGGTAATCCTACTCTCCGTGGTTCTCGCTGTATTAGCCACATGCTGACTTTCCAATTGGCTCTAACGATTTTCAGGGAGAGAATGGGCAGCAAGGGAATTATAATAGAGATGGGGCTGCCCAGAAGTGCTGTTAAGAGGATCATCTCTTTTCCTTATGTCTGTCCTGTTGCCTATGCTGGTGTGGTCATTGTTTCTCTATCAAATAGCAAGGTTTTCTGAACACCTTTCCTTCCAGTTTTCTTTCTGCTTCTATTCCTCTTTTCATGGCAGTCAAAAACTGCAAAAACATGTATCCTAGGCAGTTCATTGCTCAGATGTGCCTAAACGAGATGTATCTAAAAGAGAACAGGTAGCCTTCAGCCTCAGCCATCTCTGACCAGCCCTTCCTGATTCTCCCTCGATGTCCAAAGTGTTTGCGTGACAGCAGCTGGCTCAGTTCTGGGACAGTTTGAAGCCTTAAATTAACACTGGGCAGTTCTCATGTTTGGTTGCTTGTGGCCTTAGTGAAGGGCTCCTTCGTGTGTGGGATGTTTCCCCACTGCCTGCCCCGCACCCCTGGTATAAAGACCACACAGACAGAGGCTGGAGCGCACTTGTGTGCACTGCAACTTCACCCCTGCAGCTGGGGCATGGGGTGTGTTTATGGTCTGTGTGGTGGGGACTGGGCTTAGTTTGGCCTGTGTGAGGGCAGACATCGCACAGAGGCAAAGTCAGAGATGATCCCTTCACAACGAGCTTACAGGCTCATCAGTTCACACACTGGGAGGAGAAGTGCCCCTGTGGTACCTGCTGGAAGTGATTGGTGGGACAGAGCTTGGGGTTCTTTGTCTGTTTTGTCAATCATGCAGTTTTGGAAACAATTCTCATTATTTTTGTGGACTGCCCTTCTCTGCTTGTATCTACATACACTGGACGTACATTGTTTTAATCAGCTGGCGGATGGCCCTGCTCTGTGGCACCATTCAAGCTGTGCCTGGCTTTGGGCCCACATCTCCCTCCAAGCAAGCTCCAGGCTCAGCTTTCATCCTGCTCCCTCTTTTAGCATTGTCCTTGGCAGACAGATGTTCCTTCCGTGCCTGGCACTTCCTGTAGCTCCAGTGTTTGACTCGGAAATCTCCCAGTTAAGGTCATAAGGGAGAGGGGATGGATGGGGTTTCCCATCTCATCCTTCTGGCTCCCTTGATGTAATGAGAGGAGATCCCCAATAGATGGCACTTGAATCTCTTCCCTGGCTGTTTTTTGGCCTCCAACCTGGCCATGTTCAGATCAGCGTGTGCACAGATGTAGCATGATCCTGCCATGGCACAATGGGTGGAAAAAGGAGACCAAAGAGCAGTTCAGTGTGTAAGAAGGGCCGAGCAGATACCCAGGTGACTTCAAAGGGTGAAAACAGCATCACTTGCCTTTGAGAGGGCTTGGCCAGGCCTGCCTAATGAGGCCTTCTGCACCCACACACATTCCTCTTCTTGCATCTGGCAGTGTCAGTGGTACACCTTGGGCAGGATAAACTGCAAAAGGCATTAGCTTGTCCTGTAAGCACAACAGGAAACACAGCCCAGAGGGAATCTGTGCATTAAACGAATTCTCACCACACTGTCTTCACTGCCTGCCTCCCCTATTATACTGTTTGGCCGAGATTCCTAGGGAAAATAACATGTGGCACACCAGACATCCAGGGATGTCTTCCCCCAGGCAGCAGCAGGGTATTGTGGAAGTGAACCAGGATCCTGCATCAGCTCACTGTCCCCTTTCCTCTCCATGACACCACAATGCCATGTGTTCTTGCAGGGGAAACTTGCCACTTGCCTCCTTTCTTCTCCTCATCTGGCCATGAGGAATTTAAAGAGATCTTCAAGCAATGCTAGAGCAGGAGTGTGGGCTTACCCTGAATGTTATGTGATGCATTTTTCATGCTTTTCTCATGTGACCAGAGGAAATTTAGACTAGGTTTGAGATTGAGATTTGGTTTGAACCCAGTAGGCAGATCAAAACTCCATGGGTGAGAAATCCACAGGAGCCAAAACCAAAGCAAAGTGATCACATGAGGTGCTTGGGAAGTAAAACCACTGAATTTTGCATAGCTCCAGCAGTGTGATCTAGTAACAGGCTACATTACAGTCTGGGAGCTTACGGCTAGGGGCCAGGAGATACCACTTCTATTCTTGGATCTTCCACAGCTTTCCTCAGTGACCTTCAGAAAGTCAAGTAACCTTCCTCTGACTTAGGTTTCACCTTTGGGAGTAATACTGTTACTTAACCCTGGAAAGTATGTTGCTATCCTTGTTACTTGGTTGTGTTCTGCAACCTGTATGTCCACGGAGAAGGAACACCTCCAGATCCCTCAGGGAACTTTTCTTTTCAGTATGAGATGCAGCAGCCTGACTTGTCATCTACTGGGAACCCATTTAGCAAACCTTGTCCTTGGGGCACAGGTCACATAAGAGTTGTTGCAACTCTGCTTTCTGCAAGGGTTTCTTTTCCTCTGGAGGTCTGCTAAATTGTTTCTTGCTGGTTGCAGCAGTGTGTCACTGTGCCTTATTCAGAGGAGATGTTGGATGCCGTGGATCAATGGAGAGATTGTGATCTGTCAGCCTGTTGCTCCTGCATTGCAGCTGTGGCCCACGAGAGAGGCCGTGGTACTTTACCAGTGCAAGGTGCGAGGTTAGCTGGAGAGGGACTGGAGGGTGTGAGTTTCTCCTGAGCCTGCCGGGACACAGAGATGCTCATGGATACACAGTCTGAGCAAACACTGGGAGCAGGTGTGTATAACTAGACCCCCAAAAGATCCGGGTGTACCCTAAGTTGGTGTTCCTGGCTATTCTGTTTATATGAAATACAAAGCAAGAAAGAAATAGCTGTTCTGCAGGTACCTGCTGAAACACACATAGTTAAAGTTTGTGGAAGCAGGATTTATAGTATTAGTTTCTCTCACATCACAAGTGCCGTGACAAAGCGTCATTGACACTTGGTTTTGCAGCTTGCCCTGGGCAGACCTGGCCCTGCAGTGGGTTAGGAGGCCTAGCACGAACGTAGCTGTGACCCCTGCTGCTGTTCTGTGCCTTAGTGGGGTGGTTTGAGCTCAGGCAGAGGCTGTGAGATACTGCAAATAGGATGGCAGGTTCCGCTCCTCTCTATTTCAGGGAACTTTTTCAGCTTCATCTCTTCTGAGACAAAAAACTGGGCCCTGGCATGTGCCTGTCCCAGTGCTTGAACTCCAAGAGCTCAAATGTGGCAAAGCAATCATACCCAGTGGTTTATGGGTTGTATCTTACAGACCATTAAGAGGAAAGCCAGTGGCTTCAGTTCTGGAATAAGTAATGAATAATGGCTTGGGGAATTTGGCTTTATATGAAAAAAAAAAAAGAAGACATTACAAGAAAGTCTCAGTTGCTGAGCTTTGGGATATACCTTGATTATTGGTTAAGGATCAGGAGTAATTCTTATATAACATTAGATATATTATTGCATATCTATATGGAGGATTTCTGTTTTCATTTGGCATTTTACCCTCTCCTGTTCGACACAGCATGCCAGACTAGCAATTTGCTCCGGTGCACTATTCCCTGTTTTTTTGTATTCGTGCAATAAGGAAGCAGAAGTGCCTATAAAAACACATGGTGACTTAGAGACAGTAAAGTTGGATTGTGATTTCAGTTTGGTATGAACTGGGGAAAAAAGAGGTGTAATCAAGTCCACAGCATGAATGCAAGCTCACAGAGCAAGCATGGTTTAATAGCTGAGATAATTTCCTACTGCAGACACCTTCTAAGAAGGCACTAACTTAGAAGTTGAAATATTTTTTGTCTCAGACTCTGACTGTTGTACTCCTTCAAGAAAATATACACTGCTAACTGGAGCTGAACCGAGGCCCTTTCCCGTGCAGCGAAGAAGTTCCCTTTCTTTTCCACAGTCAGCATTTTACGAGTGCTCTTTCCTTGTCTTGTTACAGGCCTGCTGGCTGAGAATGGGGAACAGATATGTTAACCAGCCTGTGCTCCTCTGGAATTCGTACACAAGCAGAGACCTCCACAACGCTTCCAAAATGGTTCCAGGAGGAAGGTTGGGACAAAAGGCTCTGCTGGCCCCAAGGGACTGGCAATGGGTAAAAGGGACCTTTCACCTAGACGTGGGGAATTTATCGCTGGCATGGATTTGGCAGTGGGTGAAAACCCTTTGTTACTGCTGGCAAACGTGTCGGTAGCTTCCTGTGGGTTCGAAGTGGCTGGGAGCCTATCAGTCGGTCCCCGATAACTTCCCTGCCTGCTTTGCCAGGGAGGTGCTGGAGGACTGGGATGGAAATGGACCACCTTGGTTGTGCCCGAGCTGGTGCAGCAGCAGCTGGTGCTGTCCTGTCCCCGAGCTTGCCCCAGCTGTGAGGAAAGGCAGTGGCGTGCTTCCCTGCTGCTGCAGGCCGCTTGCAAGCTCCCGGGGTGGCTCAGGGGACTCGAGACGGGACACACGAGCCCTCTATGGATCTGAACGCTCTGAATCGGAGGACAGGACAGACAGGTTACCCTCCTGGCGCGGGCGGGCTGCGAGCCAGGATGCGGTAGCGTACAGGCAGCTACCAGTCTGCTACATCTCGGGCAGAGCCCGCCCAGGTCGGGGACCCAGGGACCGCCGCCCGGGAAGGGCCGGTGACCCTTTAAGCGGAGTCCCCGCCCCGTCCCGCCCCGTCCTGCCCCGTCCCGCCCCGTCGGGCCAATGTGCGCCGCGGCGGCCGCGCCGTTTGTTACAAGTTTCCCGTCGCGGCGGTCGGGAGGGACCCCGGGGCGGCGGCGCCCGGCGGCGGCAGCTGGACGGGATGGGATGCGGTGCCCGCCCGGGGCTGGCCGGGTGGGAGCGCTGCCATGAGCAGAGCCCGGCGCCTCGCCCGGGGGGCTCTGCCGTCCCGCAGTGAGCGCTCTGCGCCCCGCATCTCTTGTCCCCTACCGCACGCTGCCAGCTGGTACCTCCCTCCTCTCTGAAGCGTAGCTGGAGAGGGGGTGGAAGGCAGAGGAAGTTTGGTGTTCAGTTTTTTTCTTTAGGCTTTGGAGAGGGATTCCGTGTGCCTCCCACCGCGCAGGGCTGTAGGACAGAGTGCGGTGCCGGAGAGGGAAGGGGCACAGCTGGGAGCGGCTGTCCGGAGCTGTGCCCCCCCCTCGCCGCCTGTACCTGGGGTGCTGGATGCGAGCTCTGTGGAGCTCCTCCGAGCGTAGCAGCGGCTCGGCAGATGTAGATGCGTGCGTGTGTGTGTGTGCTTAACCCTTTCTTGGCTCCTCGCATTTGTACCATGCTGAAGATCCTCACCAAAAAGCTCAGGAACCAGAGTTTGAACGAAATTCAGCCTTTCCAGCTAAAGGTAAGAACAGCCAGTTTTGTCTCGGTTGTTTTTTGAACCCTTCAGGTAACTGCTAACGGGGCCTTGAGAAGCTGGAAACTTGCAGTGTTTATTATGCTGGATCAGTTTCCTCTCAGCCAGTGTGCTCAGGAGGAACTGGCCTGAGCTGTATTCCCCTTACTTAAAGTCATGTTCCTTTGCACTCAGAATTAGCCTGCACAATTCAGATAATACACAAAAGTGAATAAAGACAGACGTATCTCTCTGTTCTTTAGAATTTTTTTATCTTTGATGGGATTCATGTTTAATTACATAGGCATTTGCCTAGTTACCTTTGTATGTGTGCAGTCTGTAGTCTCCCAGCCCTTGCCAGGCTAGAACCCCACTGTGCTAGGTACTGTACAAACATGATTTACCTAAAATGCCTTTCAGCTAGTTATTTGCATTTCCCTCCCTGCTGGTCCTTAAGTCCAGAATCTGAGCTGAAATTTTTTCAGACTGGCTCATTGCATTGACCCATGTCTTTCCAGATTATTCTTAAGCCCTTTTTTTAGTGTTCAAAATAAAACTGAGGATCACAGGTTCAGGATAAGGACTCTGTAAGCCCTTCCTGCCAAATACAAACAGGATTTTTTGAGCTATATACAATGGGATAAAAATGGAGCCATGATGAGTGAGTTAGGAAAAAATACCAAATTCTGATTTGTCAAAATTATGAACGAAGGGATTCCTCCTGAAATCAGCAGAGTTACCATGTATTGGCACCAGTACTGTGGGAAGTGTAGCACCTGGCCCCAAATTAAAGAAGGGATCTGGGAAAAGTAGCAGCCCTCGTTGCCTGAGTTGGGGGCTGGGGATCTGTATACCAGACTCCAGTGAAGTCCTTTGTATGTGTTACACAGAGACAGATTGCCGTGTGGCTGCACTTCTGCGCAGTCACTCTGGACAGGCTGATGGCAACTTGGTTAGAAACAGTGCTGATGTTTCATCAAAGTTTGCTGTACTTCTTCCTCTGGGGATTGCACATTCTTGGGGGAGGCAGCGTTAGATTTTATTTTTGGAAGTAAAATAAGGGCAATGCTTTAGGTTGTAGTGGATTGATTCAGTGCAGAGTATCTTTGCAGAGACAGTGGGGATTTTTTTGAACGCTGTTTCTGGGCCTTGTGGCTGTGATTGCCTCCTTTAGCTTTATTGTTTGTCTCTTGGAGCCTCAGGTTATGAAACTGAGAATCTTTGGAAGGAACTCTCAAAGGTAGATACAGCCTTCAGGATGCTTGGGAGCATGCAGGAAAATGTGCAGGAGTGGGTATCTGCAGCCATTTTGTTCATATTAGTACCAAGGTTTTATGCTGTAGACAGGTGGTCTGCATTTTAACAGGTTTAGTGGAGAAAGTTAAGCTTGCACTGTTCCTTGCAAGGCTAACTCGTAGCCCATCAGAGGTGTCTTTGCAGCCTGTAGTGGGGAGTGGTACAATGACTGGTACACATGTGTATGGGCAGAAAGCCAGACTTGCAAACTCTGGGTTTAAATATGTTTTGTAGGCCTTTGGGGACCATGTGCAGCTGCCTGGTCTTGGTTGAGCCTTGTACCAGCATACTAATTGCTTAATGGAGTGTGCAGTGCTCTGTCTTAGCTGTTGGACCAGAGCTCCTTGCAGGTGTGGACCCAGGATAGGTATCGCAGGTGGTGACTAGTGTGGGAGCTCCCTGAGGCTGCACTATGCATGGACCCTGTGTCAAGGACAAGTTTTCTGTACCCTCTCGCTCTAATGGCCTCAGATGATGTGGGGCTGCCAGGCACAGAGCAGACTTCTGCCTTGTTGACCCTGGTCTGCAGGTCTGTTTGTATTCTGGCTTGTGTGGTACATGCATTATTTAAAAGGTCCAGTGTGCTATCATTGAAACCTAGTGAATAGTTAGTTAGATGTGAGCGTAGAATCACATCTCTAGTGCTGTAAGTGGAGAGAGAATGAACATCAATTTTGGATAGAGTAAGAATTGATCTGCATCCACCACCCAAACCTTGAGCTTTCTGAGCTTTAAAACGGTTGTGCTTAGCTGCTCTTTTCCTTCATTACCTGCTTGCTTTTGCATTTTATGACCTTTGTGGGAAGCTCCCAAATTCAAGGGAAAGCAAGCTGCTGTTGTGCTCCTAGCTTACAACTGTACTGCTATTAGGCAAAGTCCCAGACTACTGTTCTTGGGTGAATTGTCAAATAATTTTTACAAGTTTGGAAGATTTGACCAACCTTGGATTGGCATCCCAGCTTTGGGAATCTTTTCAGGATGACATTTCTGCCCACTGTAAAGATCTTATATTTGTACCTTGTGTCTCAAATTGGTTTATTGTAGCCGTGATAGGTCTCTTAGTCTTTCCCCGCTTGGAGAAGGTGAGAGGATGCCACTGCCTCCTGTAAGTGAAACCAGGAAATATGCAAGCTTTAGGTGTTGATGTAATGGACTTCTCTTTTTCCCCTACTAAAGTTGGTCTTTAGGCAGTCAACTAGGGTTGCTCTGAGGACTTTGACTCAGGATGTGCTGGTGTTGCTCAGGAAGTTAGCATCCCTTTGTTACCCTGTTACCAGAAGCCACCATGGTGGGAAGCGAGGCATTGACTAACATTTCACCTGCTATTAGGTTAGCATGCTCAGCCAGCAGTTTCTGATAAGGGTGGCTGGGCTGTCAAGTGTGATAGTTAGTACTCAAATTTGGGTCCCCAGCCTCGGAAGACTGCTGACCTTGCTGTCTTCACTGAGTCCCAGAATGGGTAAGGTTGGAAGGGACCACAGTGGGTCATCTGTTCCAACCTCCCTGCTCAAGCGGCATTATCCTAGAGCACATTGCACAGGATTGGATCCAGATGGTCCTTGAATATCTCCTGTGAGGGAGACTCTACAACCTCTCTGGAAAGCCTGTTCGAGTGAGTGCTTACCCACATAGTAAAGTTTTTCCTTATGTTCAGGTGAAACTTCCTGTGCATCCATTTCTGCCTGTTGCCTCTTGTCCTATTTTTTGGGACCACCAAGAAGAGCCTGGCTCCATCCTCTTGACACCCCTCCTTTAGGTATTTATACACATTGATGAGGTTCCCCCTTAGTCATCTCTTCTTGAGGCTGAACAGCCTCAGCCTTTCCTCGTAAGAGAGATACTCCAGTCCCTTAATCATCTTTGTTGCTCTCCACTGGACCTGCTCCAGGAGCTCCCTGTCTCTCCTGTACTGAGGAGCCCAGAACTGGACACTCCAGCATTGGAACACTCCAAATGTGGCCTCACTAGGGCTGAGTAGAGGGGCAGGATCACCTTCCTTGACCTGCTGGCAATGTTCTTCCTGATGCACCCCAGCATCCCATTGGTTTTCTTGGCTCCAGGGCGCACTGCTGGCTCATGGATACCTCGTTGTCTACCAGGACCCCCAGGTCCTCCTCTGCAGAGCTGCTTTCCAGCAGATCAGTGCCCAGTCTGTACTGGTGCATGGGGTTATTTTCCCCCAGGTGCAGGACCCTGAATTTGCCCTTGTTGAATTTCAGATAGCTCTTCTCTGTCCACCTCTCCAATATGTTGAGGACCTTCTGAAGGGCTGCACAGCCCTCTGGGGTGTTGGCCACTCCTCCCAGCTTTGTATCATCACTGAACTTGCTGAGGAGATCTCTGCCCCTTCATCCAAATCATCAATGAATGAGTTAAAGGATAATGGGCCCAGTATTGAACCTTGGGGGGCACCACTAGTGACAGGCCTTCAACTAGACCCAATGCCACTGATTACAACCTTCAGCCAGTTCTCAATCAAACTCACTGTCCACTCATCCAGTCCACACTTCTTGAGTTTGCTTATGAGGATATTGTGAGAGACAGTGTTGAAAGCCTTGCTGAAATCAGTGTAGACAATAGCTACTTCTCTCCCCTTATCCATCGAGGTACTTGTTTTGTTGTAGAAGGCAACCAGGTTTGTCAGACGTGATTTACTTTTAGTGAATTAATGCTGACTACTTCCTGATCACCACCTTATGATTCATGTGGATAGGCATGGCCTCCAGAATGGTCTGTTCCATCACCTTTCCAGGAACTGAGGTGAGGCTGACTGGCCGGTAGTTCCCAGCGTCCTGTTCTTGCCTTTTTTGAAGACTTGGGTAACGTTTGCTTTCTTCTAGTCCTCAGGCACCTCTGCTGATCTCCACGACCTTTCAAAGATGATCATGAGAGGCCTAGTTGTGGTGTCTGCCAGCTCTCTCAACACTTGTGGATGCATACTGTCAGAGCCCATGGACTTGTAGATGTCAAGTTTTCCTAGGTGTCTTCCCACTGGACACTTGTGCCCCTGTAGCAGGGGCAGTGTGTCCACTCCTGAGCTGTTGTACTTCATAGTGCAATCTGTTGGCTTAACAGCTTCAGCTCTTCAACCTTCAGCTTCTGTGGCTAAATCCAAGAAAGGAGATGGTGAATTACCTGGTGCCTCAATGGTCTGGTGTTATTTGCCAGAGATCAGGTCAGATTCGGAACCCTCCAGTGTTTGGCTGACTGTTAGATATTGACAGCCGAAAGCAGATCTGACTTAACAGGTTAGGGATCATCCTCAATAACAGCTGGCAACTGGGTCTGTTCCAGAGCAGACTTCATGGAACAAGAGAGAAGAGTAAGAACAGGGGGTTGTCCCATATTGTAGTGAAATGTTTAAAACAAGAAAAGAGAGAGGGGCCTGTGACTCAAGGCCTGAGTTTTTATGTTGGTTGTCCAGTATTACAGCCTAGTACATTTTTTTAATTTTTTTTCATGGTTTTGGACTGGTAGCCCTGAGAAGCCCTTTCTGAACTATAAGTCAGATTGATCAAGGAGCTTTTAAAATGCATATCCTGGGCTAGCATTTGGGTTTATGTCATGGAGTACTGATACTGAGCCTTTAGAAGTATTCTCTAACCAGCTCTGTGAACCTTCTACAAATCAAATGTCTTGTTCATCCCCACAACTTGGGGTAGGGGTTTCTCACAGAAATGTTTCTTCCAAATTCCACTCTTGTGGCCTTGCATATTTATGTAGTGGCTGAAGTGTGGGTGTCTGTTTTCTGAGCTTTGCTTGCAAGCAAGCTCCTTGGGGCAGGGAGCATCTAGCTGGAACAAGTCTGTGCATTGCCAGTCAAACTAAGCCCTTAATTAGTGGCCCTAGGTGTTATCAGAATGAAACAGTTGGATTGTGGCGTGTTAAAAAATTAACTGGCTGGAACATGCTGCTGAAGAAAACTGAGCACTTTAAAGGTGGCAATTTCATTCCAACTTTGCAGTTGACATGAACAACTTTGGAGGTGATATAATTGATTTTCTAATCCACAAAAGTTGTTAAATTACTTATGTACTTGGCATATGGATTTTCATCCTGGTCAGAGATAATTCAGACATGTTTGTCGCTTCCTTAATGTTGATCAACAATATGAAGTCATATGTGAGTGTTCTCATGACAGAGAACTGCATTTCTCTGCTAGGAAATTTTAGCCTTACACTTGCTTACAAGAGAACTGGGGACTAGGCACTAACAAAGCTCTGCTCGTGTACCCTTACAGTTTATGTGTGGGCATGCACAGTGCTGGGGACCCGCAAGTCACGTCAGTTATCTTCTCATGGCATCTGTGTCCGGAGTCAGCTATGAGACTGTGGTCCGTCTGAGCAACTGATGGGGCAACCGGGAATCATCCTGATCCTTCCTATATGAACGGGGTTGCTTCATTTGGCTCTGCAAAGTGAACCTCAAGCTTGCAGGGAGTGACTCCTGAGTCACTGTCGCAGTAGTAGCCAGCTATTCGGCAGAGCCAGGAGTGGAGTAGCATTGTTACTGATGCACAGTGGGTGTGCTTTCAAAGATCTGTGTAGGGGCTCATGCCTAGTATGAATGAGGACAGACTAATTTCCGTCTTTCTTTGCGCTGACTGCTTGTCATGTGTCACAGGTCTGCAGGCTGGCTGAAGACAGCTCAGTACAGTGAAAACATAGCTTTGTCTATCTGCTGTGATGTATGCAGGTTTTTCCCCCTTCGTGGGTTTTTCAGAAGATCCCACCAAACGGGTTCATTCCTCTAGGGCTGGAGGACTCTGTTTTACACTGAAACTTTGCTTTTTCTTCCTATTAACAGCTGGTATCATTAGATGGTTCTGGTTTGTCTTAACCTCACTCAGGAAAGGCACAAGCACCTGTAAGTACAGTTGTGACTACTGGAGTGTCTATGAATATGCCTAAAGTTAGGCTTGTGATAATTTGGACTAAAAATACGTTAGTGGGTCAGAAATGCTGTGATAGATACTCAACCAAGGCAAAAAATAAAATAGGCAATCCCAACTACTTTAAGCCTTAAGTTTTTGAAACTTCTGCCTGAGGCACTGTAAAATAATAGGTTTTCAATTCTTTCTACTTGGCTTCGAAGGTCTGAATCTTCAAGAGTTGTCATCTTTCCCATGCAGACATCCAGCACTGATGATCTCCTGTAATGGCTTAATTCCAGAGAGTGGTATTCAGACAAATTGCAAATATTGCAAATACAGCATGATGGGGTATTCATTGACATTGGGGAAGTTCACTGAGACATCCTCTCAGATGGCCTTTATAACTGATATGAAAATATGGACTAGAATAAAAGAAAGTCCACCTACTAGTGTCATAAAGAACTTGATTTTTTTATTTGAATGAAAAATTGAATTCTGAAAATGCTGTACTATGTTTTTGACTTTGGCATTTCAGTAAAAAAAGATTAATCTATTTTGCTTTGATGGACATTGCCATTCTTCATTTCCTGCTGTCATGCATTGGCCTACAAGTCCTGAATTTGTTCCACTGTTTGGGATGCTAAATGTTTTCCTGAGCAGGAAAGAGCTCATATTTCAGGTGAAAATAGAAAGCAGAAGCAGGTAATGATTTATTTTAATGATGGCTTTTGCAAAAAGTGGGTTCACCTCTTTTTAAAGTAAAAAGCAAGGTTTGCATCTGCTCTAGACACCTCTGTGGAGTGGTGGGTGGCACCACTCTGCTGTAATGTGCCAGTTTGGCCAGCTTCCTTGGCTGTTCCTGGAGCATGCCTGGGGTCACAGAAGTGTTGTTGGGATGCCTCAGTACGGGAACCAAGGGCTGTATTCCCTTTTCAGTGGGAAATACACTCCCACCCACATTGTAGGCAGCGCCAACCCCTCCTACCCACATGCCTTTATCTGTAACCCCTGTTCTCCTTGTTCAGTGGGATTCAGGTTGCTGGGTGACCCAACTCTTCCTAGCAACCAGCATCACAGGTATGTGTGCACTCAGGGCTGTTTTCTGCTGCAGTAACTGCTGTACGTGGCCGTGGGCAGAGCCTGTTTCTCCTCTTGCCACCATTGACCAGCAGTCAGCCAGCTAAGCTGTTTTTGAATAGGCACCAGCACCACCCACAACTGCTCAGCATGAACACCCAGGCAAGGATTTAGAAGAAAGCCAATTATCTGTGACCTTTATCTGCATGAAAGCATTCCCTGTGCAGCACAAACTCTGCTGTGACCCAGGCCTAAAAGTTGATGTGAAGGACCTATGGCCCAATGTGACCTATGCAGAGCTGTCTCCATGCCAGTCTGGGTGCAGCCCAAGCTGTGGGGATGCAGCACACAGCTGGAGCACAGTTCAAAGAAGGTTTCTTCTGAAGCAGTGTGGTCACTCCTTGAGGGTGGACAGCTCAGGGAGCCTCTAGGCACCTCTCCCCTCTTGCTATCTCGTTCTTGCTTTTTGTGCCCATTATAACCTCTTCTGTGCCATGGGTTGGTCTGTTTGGACGTTGACCTGGCCTCCATATGTACCTCAGTCTATGTTGTACTGAACTGTTCAGTTGTTGAAAGACAGGCATTTTGAGGATGGGGCATCTTGGGAGCTGGTTGAGGCAGTGGGAACAGATCTTACATGGTGAGCAGCCCTTTTTTTTTTTTTTTTTTTTTTCCCTCGTCTGTAATCACTGCAGCACACCGAATCCTCAGCCAGGTGAACTTATGCTGCTCTCCCACTGAGACGGCCCTAGCAGAATGGGAGTGCCATGACAGAGTGCCCTTGTTGAGGGTACATCATACAAAGAGCTTGCATAGTTGCCTCTCTAGTCCAGCCTGGACAGCTTCATGGAGGGTGAAACACTGTGGATGCTTATGGAAACTTCCTGTTGGACTTGGATGTGAGAAAGTATCTTGCTTGGAGATTTGCACCAAAGCTGCCACACAGCTGTATGTGCAGTTATCCAGATCCCGATTCTTTCTAGTTGTTGTTCCTAGTGTTGGCATGGCAGAATGTCATCTAGGGGGTGGCAGGAGCTAAGAGCCCAAAGATGGTTCTGTGAGTGAATATCAACTTTGCAAGCAGCTGGACCAGTCTTTGTTTCCAGCCCTCTCCTCCCCCAGCACTCTTAGCCGGGCAGCTCAGCATCCAGGCTCAGTCCTGCTGCAGAGCCACTTCAGCTTGCCAAGGCTTGAGTTGTGTGCTGGGAATAGATTGATGCCTGTGCCCCTCTGGCATGTGTCTTTTAGACGAATTTTGTCAGTGAGGAGTTGTGGTGAAACCTGAGGAGATGTCTCCTAGGCATGGCAGGCACTGTGGCTATGGATTGCCCTCCTCTCATGTCATGGCTGGGTTAGTTGGTCGTTGTACCCAGCAAACACATCTGAGAAAAGCCCTTTGCAGCTTGTCTGGAATTACCTCCCAACCCTTGTTCCAGCAGCAGCCCATGTGAGAAAACCTAAGAGCTCAGGGCTTGAAACACCTCCTGAGGAGTTAAAAAAGGAAGCCAGTGCCTGAGGAGAGCTTAGGTGTCTTGAGGAGGTTTTTTTAGTCATGTTTCCCATTTCATGGATGGGTTCACTTGAGGCTTTTTGCCTGACTGCAAGACAGATGTATAGAAGGATAGGAGATGCCTGGATTAAGAATTCACAAATACCTCAATATTCATAAATATTCACAATGAGAATAGGGGAACCTTGGTTTCTGATATTTCTAGGGACCAAATTATTGATTGACCTTGGGCAGCTGATTAATTGGTTTGTCTGGGCTACAAACCTGCTTTTGAGTCACAGATTTCAAGGAGATGACACAATTCAAGTTTCTGATAGCATAAAGATCCTATCCTGTCACATTTACTTTGTTCAGAGTTCTATCTCATTTTACTCCTTCTTTGTGGGGTCACATTGTTTCCATGATGTATGCTGTTTTTTATTTAACTGATGATGTCCTTACTTCTTGGCATGAGAGCCCACAAACTGCCAAGCTCTATATGGGCATAAGATGAGAATAAAATTTCTTTTGGTTGAACAGGGAATTTCCCATCTTGAGGAAAGGTGCCAGACATGCAGCTATGTTCTCCAGTTTGCTGAGAGTGTGTCTGGATGTAAGCTGGAAAAATATAAAATAATCCTTCCATATCCTGTCACCCAGTTATTACACACAAAGCCAAGAGGCTGTTCCAGACAGTTGTCTGCAGATTGTTTTTGTATGTGTGTTTCTTTTTTCCTTTATAATTTTTTCTTTATTCCTAAGAGTTGGTTATTCCAAAGAAATAAAAGTTCTTCAGCCAACGGCTAATTAACGGGAGGGAACAGTGGTATTTGGTGCGGAGCATATGAAGTGAAATAGTTTAAAGACTTGAAAACTCAGCAGCATCCCTGTATATAGTTTTGTTCTCAGAAAACCCTTTTTTTCTGGCTTGGACAGAACAAATCATTCTTGGGAAACCCCTCGGTGGTATTTTGCAGGGGGCGACAGTGCAGTGCAGCTTTTCCCATCTCACGCCTGAAATGGTATGTGGGAGTGCCACTTTAGTATGTGGTGCTTGGACACTGTCTCAGTAGCATTCTGTGTTGAGAGGGGTGAGTTGGATCTGGAAGAACACTGAGTTTGGTCTGTGTGTCCCCTTATGTTGTGACTTTGCAAGTAAGTGCACGTGCTCTGTGTTCCGCTTCCATGAATGGGGCTTAGGAGCACCCATCCTGTGTTAGATGTACAATTTCCCCCAGTATCCTGTCTCCTGCAGGCATTAGAGGTGGACACCTGTAGGAGACCAAGAACATCACATATTTTAATCTTGGGTTCTTCTTGAGACAGAACTGCTGTCTGTGCATTAGTAGCCCAGTAGGCTTCTTTTACCTAAACCTATTAATTTTACCCCACCAAATCTACATAGGGTCTTTGCATCCAGAACATCCTATGGCAAAATGTTTTACGTCTTAACTACACATTGCTGAAGGATCACATCTTGTTTGTTGAGGACCTGCCTTGCTAATTTAATTTTGTACCTTCTGTGTCATATATTGCTGAAGAGAGTAAATGCATATATTGGAGAAGGGAGTAAATGTTCAAATACTGTCTTTGTGCCACTCACCTCTAGCCCATCCGTCCATGTTCAGATGATGTGACAACCCCTTTGTCAGATTTTCCCAGTTAGGAACTGCTTGGAATCACACAATGCTTACCAGGAAAGGATCTGGTGCAGTGAGAGCCATTGCAAATTTTTTCATGTTCCTAACCCTTACTTTAAAGTTGCCTGACCAGCTGGACCAAAGATCTGTTTTATCAGGGAGCAAGCCAGTAATACAGGATAATCCTTTCAGACCAGAAGTTTGGTGTAAATCCAAATGCTGCTTGCACTTAGAAGGGTTAATGTGGGATTTTGAGGAGAAGCCTGAAATGTTTCATGTGCTCCAAATGCATTTTCCAGCCTCACTGTAAGGCATTGTTTCTTGTGTTTGCAAATCTGGCTAATGTAGTTCTTTATGGTTGGGCAGAGGTGAGTGTCGAGTGAGGTCTCTCAACACAAGCAGCTTCTCCTAAGCTAAGGAAGTATCTCAGGGCAAAGGCAGCTGCCCTCTCTGGGCCTTTTGAATAAGGAATGGAAAAACTGTTACCAGATGTGTTGTTTAAGCCAGCTGCTGTCAGCCATACTTCCCTGGTTGAGGGGACTCGTGGAATGCTGAGGAGTTGTAAACTGTCAGAGAAGCTGGCCTGTGCAAAGAGACTTTTTCTCATCTCAGCAGTGTAATAACTGAGTTAGGCCAGTGGGGCTGGGGTATGAGTCAGGAGGGGGGTGTTTAAATCCCTGTGGCCAAGGCAGCAATGGCTGGCATTGGTGTGAGCAGCCATCTCCCATCCTCCCTTCTCTCAGTAAGTGCATTACAGATAAGATTAACTATTATAGGTGCCTCTCCAATTCTAGGTGTCCCTTCACTGTCTTCCTCTTATGTCTGAAAGGGTTGTCAGCCTGTGGTAAATAGTGCTGCTTTTAATCTGAGTGTTCGGAGCTGAGTTTCGGCAGCAAATGGGCTGTAAATTACAGATGGAGCTAAGTCACTGTATCTTAATGTAGGGTGGATGAGGCCCTGTAATGAAGGTCTTTAATCCTTCAGGCTCCTTTTTGTCTTTCTGGACTGCTGTGCTTTGTGGTATCAACACAGCCGAATAACACTGATCCTGCCGGTTCGAGCCAGGGGGATGCCAGGGCTCCAAGCTGTGAGCTGTCAGGGGAGTTAACCTCCTTTGAGAAGGGATCTGTTTGCACTCCAACTGTCTTGTGCATTGCTGCTCCTTTCTGATGGGTGCTTCCGAAGACTCTGCCACCTTTTTCTTTTTTAATTCTCTTCTAAAATATGGTATATCCCCACACAGAATGAGAAGATTTAACAGGTGAATGCTGGCCTTTGCGAGAATCCTTGAAACTTGCATATAAATTAGCCACTCTTGCAGGTGACTGCCAGCTGAGGCAAGGCTGTGCTGGGTGTTTTTTCTGAGTAGAAGCTGAGTAGTGGGAGGAAGGTAGGAGACCTACTGGCAAGTGGCATATCTGTGAGCTTTACTTGCAGGTAGAAGTGGAGTTGGAGGAGCATATGGTTTCTGTCACTACAATAAGAGCTATAAACCAGCCTCTTAAGCTAACAATATAGGCATAGTTTGAGAATTTTGTAAAAGTTCTTGCTGCCTGAGAGAATGATACATATCACAGCATGGAGCTGCACCATTCCCCAGGCTTCTGTACTGCGGAAGCGATCTTCTTTTGTGGCATAGTGGTCTGGGAAGTCAAGGAGGAGATGCAAGGATTAAAGACTCCACTTCGGTGGTCACACCTTTGTTACCAGCCCCCATCCACCCGCTGAGTGCGGGCTATAGTGACTTTGGTCTATCTGTAATTTTGACACGTGACATTTATAACCTGTGAAATCATGGCCCCAAGCATGACTGCAGCTATGTTTAATTAGAGAGATTCTTGTTCTCATAGTGTCTTTGAGGATAAATAAACTGAATGGGATTCTCTCAAGGTTGGGAGTATTTTGGGTGCTCAGAACTAGAGCCTAGCTGTGTTGTGCCTGGAAGGCCTTTTAAAGGCCGATGGTTTTGTTTTTTTTTTTTTTTTTTTTGTTTTGTGGGTTTTTTTTTTGTTTGTTTGTTTTTTAGTTCATAGCATTCCTTTTATGTCTTTGATTGTCATCCAAGTGTGATGGCTGATGGGAGGAGTGTGTGGGTGCCCTATACCATTGGTAGAACTGAGTCTGTTCTAGTCTCTTTGCAAGTAGTTCTCCTCATCTTGAGTGGAATTTAAAAGGGTGATCTTTGTTTTATTATTGTAAGAGTGTTTGAGAACAGACCCAGGGTGGATAGGAGTCTCAGTTGTAGGCATCAGGTGCATTCACTTTTCCTGTGTCTGGGGAACATCAGATATCTGCTGTTTATGATGAATCCATGTGGTCATGCACCACAGGCTCACTGATGCTGTATACCATACTTTTCTGGATTAATGGGACTTGCTGGGGTTTTGTTTGTTTGTTTTTATTTTGCAAAACTCCCTGGTGTTTTTATCTTTAGTCTTCCCCTGCAAAATCATCTCAGCTTAGCCCTGGGAAAAGCAGGTGAAGATTAAGAAAAATTAGTTTAATGCTCACTGACTGCTGCAAAGAGAACTGATGTGGAGCGGATGAGAGTGCAGAGAGTCAGCTATGTTCTGCGGATTTGGACTGAACCATATTTTGACCAGACTTTTTACCCCTTCCCAGTGCTGAAATCAGCCCCACTGCATTTGTCCCTGCATAAAGTCCTCCAATTTACTCCACTTGCAGATCAGGGTGCCCAAAACTAGGGCAGTGCCCCATCTTTGCTGTAGTTCTAGTCAGGTTTGGCCACAGGTGTAAATTCTTTTCAGAAGCTGTGGACAGTAGATAAACGTAATCTCACAATGTAAACAGTGCAGTCAAAATATACATATGTACCTGTTTCTGAAATTACAGATGGATGAGGGAGAGGACTTAGTAAGAAGACCATGCACATGCCTCCTCACATCCACCCACCACTCATGTCCTCACTGTTCTGTGTAAGCCTAGTGCTTTCCTCTCAAGATCCAGGTAACCCATCTTAAACCTGTGCTTCTGGAAATCAAGTTCCGTAGTTGTTCCTCAGAGGAGAAGCTCAATTCCCATGTTCTTGAATTAATGACTCCTACCACTTGCACCCCGAGAGTTGCCAGTCACCATGTTTGGCTGTGTCAGTGTACCATTAAGCACTGAACAAAATTGCAGATTTGGCTACCTGGAGTAGCTTCCCTCAAATCCGTGAAACCACTGATGGTTAAGTAGACTCCAGGGCCATGAAGAAAATGATACATCTGACTAAATATGCAGCATTCCTACAACAATGGGGACTTTGCTGTCCTTGGCACAGGGTTGGCGTAGAAAACAAGGGCCTTGAGGAGTGCTGTGTCCCACTGGCCCATCCCTGCTTTCACTGACCCAGACAGCTCCTCTGTCAAGCAGGACCGTGTTCAAGGGTTATGAACCCTGGGTTTGAATTGTAGCTATTTGCAAGGAAATGGGGAAAGGAATCTGAAGGCAGACCTATTATGAAAATTAAAAAGGAAAATAATAACAATGGGGGGAGAAAAAAAGACTTTAGAAAAGCTCTTCCAAACTATGACTACTCTGGCTGGAAGTTTAGCTGCGAAGGACCCCAGCTGTAAACCCCAGATCTAGTCTGGGTAGTCATATCTCACTTGTGGATGTTTGATTCTGCTACTTTTCTTGAGGAGAGAGCAAGCCTGTTCTACTAGCATAAATTTTCCCTGTAATGCTGAATATCTCTCAAATAAAATTAAAGGAGCTCTTGGGAAAGGAGTTGCATGTTAATTTGAAGGTCTGTTTGACTCCTTCCTTCCTTCTTTGTGTTGTTTCACGGCTCAAAACTGCCTTTGAGTGTCTCATCATCTCCCTTGTTTTCCAACTCTCTCTAATTGAGAGTTTCTTATAATTGGGAGGATGGCACCTCCCTCATTCAAGATCGGGCAACTGCATCAATTGTTGTCCTGGAAAAGTAACGCTGGGCAGCTGCAGTAAAATGTTTTTTGCTAAAGCCAAGTAGTGGGGATGGAGAAGAGCCAGCAGCAGAGCCCTGTGTTGCAGATTGCCCATGTCTGTAGAAGCTGCTACTGTAGACAGTGTGGCAGGGAGAAGGTATGTGAACACTGGTTTTGTTTCTCCAATCAGAAATCTGAAGAAATGGAAGTCAGTTCCCCATAGCAGAGATATCAGTAGTCATTGAGCTCATCATCCCTTTCTGTTTTTGTGCCAGGAACCATTGTGTGAGACCAATTTCAGCAAAGGCTCTTTCCAGACCTCTTGGAAGGGACTCTGCTTAGTTGCAGAGATTCCCTGGAGTGGTCAGCCTTATATGTGCCAGCCTTACACGGGGCAAACAGCCTCATATGTGCCAGCACTGGTAGCGTTGGCCTCTGCTGGGGAAACCACCCCCCGGTGGTAAACTCCTTCCCTCTTTCCCTCCTAGAGGGAGGTTGGGAATTATGCCCTCCAGACTGTGTGCATTCTTGCTTCAAGCTGGAAACAAGGAGTTGCCTGTGGTCAGTTGTATCTTTGTATTATCCTTTCCTCACAAATACACCCTCCACTGCACCAAACCATACTGTTGGTGTTATAGGTTTTTAGGACAATGCAGCCTTTAGGTGAAGCCTGTGGTGAGAGTTTTATTCTGTCTTAGAAGTGAGCTTCCTTCTCCGTTATAAGCTCATGGATGATTCTTAATGTAATTCCTTTTGATTGTATGATAGCAGCTTACTTTCTCTTCTGCAAGCAAAGCCAAGAGGAACTGCACTTTAACAGGGTGGGGCTTTTTTAATTGTCTGTTGTATTTCAGGGCTTTAGACTTTAAGGGTCAGGGGACGCTTTAGGAGCTGGGCAATTCCAGCTGCAGCTAGTTATCATTACTCAGTTGGCAAGCAGCAGTGTAGTGAGACAGATTTTTCTCTTAAATTTTTTCTTATATCTGCTAATTTGTCTTTCATATTGAAACTCCCTCAAAGGTATAAGCTTTGCACTCAGTTTTTCCTTAAAGACCATCTGTTTATTTTACACAAACCCATCTTTCCTTACTGGACATGTATGTAAAGTCAAATGCATTGGGAAATTTGTTCATGTTTCCATCTGGCACGGAAGGAGTCCTTAGCGTGACAGAAGGCATGTCAGGTGCTGGAGCTGAAGGACCCAGGTGTAAGACTGAGATCCTCATCAACAGGAGAGTGTTCTTTGATGCATTTCCTGAAGAAAGATGGAAGGGTGGATGAGCCACTGTCATTTGTTTTCAGGATTGTTTTGTGCCATGGCTTGTAAACATTGAAGTATGTGAATTGAAGGTTTTCTTTTATTCTCCTTAATTTTTCATGTTTAATTTTTCATGTGTATTGGGAACAGTTGTGGCAACCTGCTCTGGTTGTCCCAGCTTGAGCAAGGGCTTGGACTGTATGATTCCAAGAGGTGTTTTTCAATCTGAACAGTTCTGTGATTTATATGCTGTGAATGAAGCTGTGGTCAGGTGGGATCTTTGACGTGGAGGTCAAGTTTTCTGCTATAGTAGTGCCACAGTTCTGAATTTGTGAGGAAAATGAGGCTGTATAGCCTTGGACAAAAGTAATCTTTAGCTAATATAAGACAGGGCCTGTGCAAGGGAGGCTGGAGGCCTCAACATAATACTGTTGTGTTTAGTGGAATGGTTTTTGAAGACAGGAAAATGTTGCTCTCTTTCTTGACTCTTCCCAGTCTTTAAGAGTATTTTATTTCTAGCTAGTCAGAGCGTTAGTCTTTGATTCCATATATCTTTATAGTTTTTGGAAAGTCTTGTTATCCATACAGACAGAGAATCTTTTTTTTAATCTTCCATTACTCTTTGCCTATGTGGTGTATTGTGGCAAGGAGTTTCATGTGTATAATTAAAACACTGCAAGATTAATGGTTAATCTACTGTATATGATGGTTCTCTCTTAGAGGATGGGGAATTTAGTCTCCTAGAGCTATAGGAGCTGGGGAGGCTTCCACCACTAAAGCCAGGATATAATTTGCATGAGAATTTGCCAATAAAAAGAAAAAGTAACATACTAAAATAGAAGACCTTGCTAAATGACAAATGAGAAGAAAATGATGGTGTCTGAGTGAAAAATGTGGAGACTAAGCAGGAAGATATTTATATGTATAGATCAGACACAAAATCAGAGATGAGAGGACTTCTGAAAGACAGCGCAGGTCATGGAACGTTGGAGGCAGTTTAGAATCTGTGTACGTGATTGGAAGTTGGCAAATGTCACGCTCATCCATGAAAAGGGCCAGAAGGAGGACCCAGGAAACTACAGGCCTGTCAGCCTGACCTCAGTGCCTGGCAAGGTTATGGAGCAGATCATCCTAAGTGCAATCACACAGCACCTACAGGATGGACAAGGGATCAGACCCAGCCAGCACAGGTTTAGGAGGGGCAGGTCCTGTCTGACCAACCTGATCTCCTTTTATGATCAGGTGACCCGCCTGGTGGATGAGGGGAAAGCTGTAGATGTGGTCTATCTGGACTTCAGCAAAGCCTTTGACACCATCTCCCATAATACACTCC
>VZRE01004197.1:313-26638 GCA_013396775.1 Cephalopterus ornatus
TAAAACATCGGTGGGTCCCACGGGCCGGCTCGGGAGCCGCCTGCGGGGCTCAGCGTGTCCCCTACGCGGGTGTCCGACACCTCCGCGGGTTTGGATTAAGCTCACTGAGGCTCCGAGGTGGGGGGCGCAGCTTGGAGAAAGCCCCTCCTGTCACCGAGGAGTAAAAAAATTCTAAGCTTTATTTCCCCTCTGTCCCGAGGGTCCCCAGCCTGGACGTTGTTCCCTGTCCGCCGCATCGCTGCCGTGCCCTCCCCTCGTCCGTGTGAGCCCACGGACTTCTCGGGGCACCGGCTGCTGTGACCGAGCCCCTGTCACCGATAATTTCACCGTGTCGCACTCAGTACAAGGCACGCGGTGCTTTTTCAGGCTTCTCTGTGCAACAGGCTGAACAGCTTCGAGCACTCAGCTCTGCCTGCTGAAATGTGCAATTCTCGCTTAAAGTAGTCGTGATTTTGCTGTTGCTGCCACTCGAGGGGAAAGTTGTCGAAATCGCGCGGTACATAACCTGCAAAACAGAATCAGATTCCTGTATTATCTTTCAAACGCTTTTAAATGTTTTAAAGATTGTGATTAAAACGCCTCTGGCCTAAGGTAGCTTAACCAAGAGATTCGAAGCATCAGTGTGGGGAGGGTTAGTTATGATTATTTTTAAATATGTGTTTTCATAGTAAAAATTATAGAAGGGCACACACAGGTGCTTTAGAAACCTGGTAGATTTTTATTATTGGCAACTTACTTGAGAGGTCGTAATTTCTACAGAAGATAAGTCACAGAATCATGGAATGGTTTGGGTTGGAAGGGACCTTAAAGATCATCCAGTTCCACCCCCTGCCATGGGCAGGAACACCTTCCACTAGACCAGGTTGCTCCAAGCCCTGTTCATCCTGGCCTTGGACACTTCCAGGGATGAGGCAGCCACAACTTCCCTGAGTGTGACTGTTCTAGCAGGAAAGGTTTCTTGCAGAAGAGACATCTTGGTGAGGGTCCTTTTTTAGAGGCATGTAAATAATAACTCAGAGGCCTCATACACTGTCTGTAGCCAGGAGTTCACCTGAGCCAAGAAGGAATTGCCGTGTGTTGATGGGAGTATTCCCTGGTAAGAGCAATCTGCAGCTGAGGCTTCAGGCCACTGAGCACCCTCCTCCTATGTTTTTGAAATAATGAGAGAGGCAAACAGCTCTGTGAAGGACAAAGGTTTGAAGTCCCTTCAGCATTAGCAGGAATTAATTGGAACAAAGAGAAGCTTTTGTCCAACTGATAGACTGATAGTGTGGGATAAATAAGGGAACCCACTCTTCTAGATTCCTATGGTCTATATGGCCATTTTGTGTGGTTTAGAAAGCCTAACTAAATGATGTTTTAACATAAAACGTTGATAAGGAAACATGGCATTGGCATTGGCTTGAAAGTCAAGGCAAAAGCTTTCGGAAAATCGTAAATTTAAGGTCTAGACCTTGCTATAATTTCCCTTGCTATATATATTTTTTTTAATTCTTCAATTCGTCTTCTGCTTTTGACCTTGTAATGCCTTTTTTTTTTCTTTTTTTTTTTTTACTTGTTGGACTGTTTTGACTGATGCATTTTTCAGATTTGTTGATGGCTTTGAACTATTCTGTACGAACCCATTCCTGGTAGAAGTATAACAGTCATAATTTCACAGTATGAAGAGTAGGTTAGATTGTACAATTTCCTTAATCATAAGAGTTCTGTTGCTTTTTGGATTTTTTCCTGGGAACTACAGAATTAATTTTTTTCTTACCCCAAAAGGCTTTGCCCTGTCAGAAAAAAATACAGAAACAACATCCTCTTGGGACATAGAATATTGCTGGAGATTGGAAGCTGAATTGTTGGTTAGTTTTGCTTTTGTTTCTCTTTGCTTTCAGCCCACTCTGCTTCAGGGGAAATCTGTGGCTCAAAAAAAAATTGAATGTTATTTTACTACTGATTCTCTTGTGCAAACAGCTCTCCTAAGTCTGCTGTGTTATTTTAATAACGGTTTATGGTATTAATATTTTAACTATAACAAGTTTTTCTAAAATTAATTGAAGCGTGTTAATAGAGTTCTCATAAGTTTAACATGCTGCACATCCCACTTTTGGCACTAAAATAATAATAAAAACTCAGTCTTTGTTCCAGAATGTACAGAAAGGTACTTCTAGTAGGAATATATTAATCTGGATATAGCTGTTATAAAATATGCAGACTCTTTTATGTCTGTTGATTTAAAAAACAACCCCTTTTCTTTATTCTGCCTCCTACATCACGGTCGGTATCAGTCTGGGCTGAGGATGCACAGATGGAGAGCAGCCCTGGGAGAAGGACTTGGGGGTGCTGGGGCACGGAGAGGCTGGATGTGACCCATCCCAGAAATCCCCTGTGTCCTGTGCTGATCCCACAGCGTGGGCAGCAGGTGACAGGGGGATTCTGCCCCTCTGCCCCCTCAGGTGAGACCCCACCTGCAGAGGTGCCTCTGGGGTCCAGCACAGGAAGGCCATGGAGCTGTTGGAGAGAATCCAGAGGAGACACCAACTTAATCAGAGGGATGGAGCAGCTCTACTGTGAGGAAAGGCTGAGAGAATTGGGATTGTTCAGCCTGGAAAAGAGAAGCTTTGGGGAGACCTAATTGTGGCCTTCCAGTACCTGAAGGGAGCCAACTAGAAGATGGAGAGGGGCTATTTACAAGGGCCTGGAGTGATGGGACAAGAGGGAATGGCTTCACACTGACAGAGATCAGAGTTAGGTTGGATATGAGGAAGAAATTCTTCCCTGTGAGGGTGGTGAGGCCCTGGCACAGGTTGTCCAGAGAAGCTGTGTCTGCCCCATCCCTGGAAGTGTTCAAGGTCAGGTTGGATGGGACTTGGAGCAACCTGGGATAGTGGAAGGTGTCCCTGCCCACAGCAAGGGATAGGAATGAGATAATCGTTAAGGTCCCTTCCAACCCAAACCATTCTGTGATTCCATCAGTTATTGGGATCTGCCTGTTTGCCAACACAGCTGTGGAGCATCCCCAAGTTGGGTGACAGCATTGGCATGGGGGGTACATGAGTGCTGTGTTCTTCTCGTGGCTCATCAGCTCTGCTGAGTGAGGTGGAGGCCAGGGCTTCTGTATATTGGTATCACTTCCAGGTCTTGAAGTCTGTCTGCTGTGGGCAAGTAGGATTAGAAAAATAATATTGGAGGGGGAAGGGATGGTCAGTGGAGGAAAGGGAACACAGACAGTGAAGTAGCAGTTTCCCTCTCCGGAGGGGAAGAGCCTTAGCAGAAGTGAAAAAGTCTGCGTGCCTTTAGTTCTTTTAAATGGCAGTGCTCCATCAAACTCGGGATCTGGGTGTCTTAAGCAGATGTTGTTTTCTGTCCAGGACAGAAAAAGCAAAGGGCACAATGTTTTAGATGCTTGTAGCTGGCGTTTGAATACAGATCCATCAGTGAGAAGGTAGAGGGACTTGGCTGCTTTGGTGAGCAGGTGAATGTGGCTGTGGTGGGTGGAAGTGCAGGAAGACCTTTTACAAAAGTGTCTTTGCTCACTGCTATGAAATAATAATAATAATAAAATTAAAATGTAGTGTCTTGGGGGGGCAGAAAAGTAAAAGAATTTTTTTAAGTCTGGGTAATAACTGAAAAATCATGTGGAAAGGAAAAAAAAAGAACATTACTCAGAAACAAAACTAGGAAAAATACAGAATCACAGAATCATTTGGGTTGGAAATGACCTCCAAGATCAAGTTCAACCTTTTGACCGATCGCTACCTTCTGAACTAGACCAGAGCACTGAGTGCCACATCCAGTCGTTCCTTGAATGCCTCCAGGGATGGGGACTCCACCACCTCCCTGGGCAGCCTGAACGTTCTGAACTTGAAGACTGCACTGAGTAGAGGATGTTCTGTAATAGAAAACAAATCGGCACAAACTCTGAAAGGAAAAACAGTTTTAAGAGAAGCATAGGAGAACTTCTTGCATCTCTAACTCTAGTACTTCATAAAACGTCCAGTTACAGCAAACCCTGCGTTGTACATAATGGTTCTTTTCAAACACATGGCATGGTTTTTGTGCCCTCTCTGAAATTCAGAGTTGGGCATTTAGAATGTTTCAGCCTGATTTTTAAAGTTTGGTATTGACAGGCTCTCGTGAGCTACTTTTTTATGTCTGCATCAAAACTGTGACTTTGACAAGCTGTGCTGTGTGATGTAGTCACCATCTTGAAAGTGTAATTGTTCATGTAATGCACTTACAGCAGGCATTTAGCTGCTGGGATAATGAGCACTGTGCAGCCAACAAACCAGCACAGCCACGCTCCATGTGCCTTTCCAATGGCACAAAATACACATCTGAATTGGGACAGAAATAGCAACTATAGCTACAGCACAAATGATTCACGCAGGTGCCTGAGGAAGACTTTCAGAGGTGCCAAGATGAAGCTGCAGTTTGGGATTTTCTTATATAGGGGCTCCTTTAGAGGTGCTGTATTATGGCAGGAAGGTGTTTTGCCAGCCCAGGGAAGTGTCACATGCACGGGAACTGCTGTGTGTCTCCCTGTTGCTGCATGTTGGGAGTTTAGGTCCCATTGTCTTCAGGTTGAATGTACTACTGCATCAGTAATCCCAGGTAATTCGCCTCCTGTCCTATTGTGTGAAGCTCAGTCTTCCCAGGCGTCTTGGGACCACTATTCTTCAGAAAGTAAATATTAAATACGGAGGATTATTTTTAATTAAGATTTGTCCTTGGGTAATTAGTTATTAACTCTCTAGAAGAGGCTTTGGTTCCATATCGACAACTGCTGGGATTTAAACCAATCTATACATGCATGCCTCCGTCAGTACCCTGGATTCTTAAGTGTTAGACAAACACAGCTGTTCCAGAGATCATGGAATCCCAGAATGGTTTGAATAGAAAGGGACCTTAAAGATCATCTCATTCCAACCCCCTGCCGTGGACAGGGACACCTTCCACTATCCCAGGTTGCTCCAAGTCCTGTCCAACCTGGCCTTGGACACTTCCAGGGATGGGGGAGCCACAGCTTCTCCGGGATGCCTGTGTCAGGGCCTCACCACCCTCACAGGGAAGAATTTCTTCCTCATATCCAATCTAACCCTGCTCTCTGTCAGTGTGAAGTCATTCCTCCTTGTCCTTGTCCTTGTCCTGGCCCTTGTCTCAAGTCCCTCTCCATGTGCCTTGTAGGCTCCCCTCAGGTGTGTCTTGCTTGCCCTTCCTCACACCCCAGTGAAGGCAGGAGCCTCCTCCCAGGAACAGGAGCACAGCTCTGCACTGATGTGTCTCAAGAGTCTGCAGACACAGAATCAACTCTGGACTGGCTCCTTAATCACCTTAATCTGATTTCCCTGCAGGCTGCTGCCAGAGGAGCGGCACCCTGCCAGTGCCTCGGGCTGTGTGTTCCACCTGGGGTTCAGTCCTGCCTGCAATCTCACCTTTGTGTCCCTGCTTTGGGGAGGGCTGATGCAAGGCATTAGTGGAAATTGTCCTGAAGAAGACATTCCTGCTATATTTATCTTCGGTAATTCTTAACGCTGCTGTTCTGCCACAGCTCTTTTAGTTCATTCAAGGCTGCATTCATTATAGATAACACAACAGCTGGACTATTCTTTTCTAACTCAGTCTTGGGCTGAAAGTGCCAGGAATGATGAATTCTGTAAAAACAGAACTTTAACTGCAGCCTACAAATTACTTTCCTTAACAGCAAGTTCCAGTTCTACATCTGTGCTTCCATATGTGTCGTTGACTTCTACTATACATCTTTATTTACCAGTTCATGAAAAAATCCTGGTCGTTACGTGTGAGCACCAGGAGTCTTTTAATAAAGATCTTGATCATTCTGGGAAATTTGGAAGGCAGTTGGAAGTAGGACTGCTTTGTTGGGAGCATGAAGCATGCCCAAATTGTGCAACTCCCTGAGGCAGCATCTTTCTTTTTATGTCCTCACCATGTTTTCCCCCTCCATAGAGCTACCAAGAAAACCCTTACGTTGTTGAATCCTGGAATAGATCCCACTGGGATTCAAGTCACGTTTAAATGTTAATATTATAAAATATCAAGAATGAAAAATAAAGAGAATTACAGGAATAATCAGATTAGCTGATATACTGCTTTGACCTGGGAGGACATGCACTGTCATCCTTAAATGGTGCAATAAGTTTATCGCTCCAGTCCGTGAGCCAGTTAAAGTATTTTGAAGGTTTAATGTTTGTTTGAGGATTTGTAAATGATCCCAAAGCTGACACCTGGAAGCGTGGGTCAGTTGGTATTGAAATCAGTGTCCGTACAGAGGAATTTTCACCTCCCCTTTGCTAGCTGTGTGTGGAATGGCTTGAGGTTTGTGTTCGAACAAAAACATGACAAAGAATACCCAGTGAAGAAGCAGCAAATGTTTCCTTTCTTTGCCCTTTATATCATGCAGTGGCAGCAATCTGACAGTCTCCATGTGAACGCAGGTGGCAGTGGTGGTCTGGTGGTGATGTCAAAGTATTAATCTGATGTTCTGGTGAAAAAGGCATCAATCTCTGCATGGAAAGAAAGGGCTTGGGTGTAGATTGATATGGAAGATTATATCCTTCTCACCTCTCTCTTTGTGTCTGCGAACGTCATTTATTTGTTTTAAAGAACAGGTCTTTTCTCTTAGATCAGGTGAGGCTGAGAAGTGACAGAAGGACCAGTTCTGCTGTGATGTGGCCTTTGCTGGGTGAAGGGAGATGGGGGTTGTTAAGGTGTGTTTCCCTAGGAGACAAACTTCACTTTAAATGCCACTTAAGTAAAGAGTTCCCTGAAGGTTTTAGAACAGAAATAAACTTTTCTCAGGAGGAATTGGCTCTCGTTCCCCACAGGACCCCATAAGGAGTGGCTCAGGCAGTGGTAGGGTGGGTTCATTGAGAACTCATGTGTAACTGGACATGTAACTGTTGTTCTTTATATTCCAGTTGCTTTTTGCAAAGCACGTTTTGATAAGTAAAGGCTTCCTTGAATAATGTCTGCTTTTACCACAGTCTGATGGACCATGTGCTGAATATAATATCTCAGCTATTTTGTTATCTGAAAGTGGGAATAATCATGGGGATGCCATCATGTGCTTGCTGGGAGGAGTGTTCTGAGTGTAGCTCTGCTGTAGGAGAATACTTATAGTTTACTATTTGTTTTTTGAAACAAGAAAATAAACATAGCCTGAGTAGATTGCACCAAAGTCTGACTTAAGAGCAGTGCTGAGTGAGGTTTTTCCTTATGTTGTTAAAAGTGCAGGATTAAGCAGGATATGAGGTTCATCTGAAGCAGAGCAGGTCTATAGAAACTACTAAACTGGTAAAACTACTAGCAGAAAAATTGGTCCAATTTCAATATGGGCCTTACTTGAATTAATAGAGAAGATATTTTACTGGACAGCTGTGAATGTGGCACAATTTTTAATTAGTTCTGTTGGGGAAGTCTGTCTCTTCCTCTCTGCTGTTGGACGGTGAGATGCTCGCTGTGATCCTCTACCACTAGATGTTGCTATGTGAGTGATTGATATAATCTTATCTGATGCTGGACGGATTCATCCCTGAAAAAAAGGAGGAGGTATTGCTGAAACAGTAATTCTGCTTATTCTGAAATTCGTATTTTGAGCCATTTGCCTGAGACATTTTTAGAATTTATTGGCTCCGTTATATTAGTCATAAAGATTATTTCTCTCTCGGGTACCCAGCAGTGTGCTAGTTGTTATTTCCAATTTGGCAGGGTTTTCTCTTCAGGTGTCTGTAGAGCTCGTGGTCTCAGCAGCAAGGAAAACAGGCAATAAAATGTAACTTGGCCAAAAAGGCTTCTGCAGCAGCTGTGTTCTGCAGCATCAGTGGCTTTTCAGCCAGTGAAAGATGGCAGGGGGAATAAAATCCTTATCCATTCCAGCATGAGGAAAAATCACTTTTCAGGGGAAATTCTTGCCTTTACTTCACTTTGGTGGTTTTTTAACCTTTCACCTTTTTTAGTGGAGAATTACTCACTTTCTTGGGGGTTTGCTGTGTTTATTCTGCACAGAAGTCTACAAACAGAAGAGCTCCATCAGAGTGAACTGAAGTTATCCTAAGGAAAAATTTCATTGCATGGATAGTGTAAACTCCCTGAGACTGAATTAAAGCTGGAAAGGAATCTACAAGTGAATAAAACAAGAAGTTTGGAATTGGATTTGGGGAATCTGGGCTTGGAAATGCCTCAGGTAAGTCTGTTAGGATTGTATTTGCATCTGTGAATAATTCTGCTTCCGTATTAAAAAAAAGGAGAAAGTTTAAGAGCAAATTTGGCTGGCAATAGGAGGGAGAATTTATAAGAGATTAAATTGTGTATATCTTTCAGAGTTCCAGTAGTGTCTGTGGTGGAAGCTGTGGTGCTGCTCTGGGTGCTCTGTGTTTGTTCCGGATTCAGCCAGGCTGTCTCTTGATGAGGGCGGATGCCTGGAGAGCAGAACAGCCTTTTCTTGCTGCAGTGATTCACACATCAGCACACGGAATGACTTTCAGCAGCACAGTGTTTCTCCCTTCCCAACCCTCAGGGCGAGAGTGTCTAGAAGAGAAATAGAGGTCTGGAATTAAACGTAGCAAAAGGCCGTGCTGCCCATTCCCTGCGTGCCCAGTCATCCTGAATAATGGGGTTTTTGCTACAAATTCCACTTGAGAGAGGGGTAACACTCCTGATTTAGTTGTCATAAATTTTGCTTCCACTACAATTTCGTAATGAAGCTTTATGAGTTCTGATGGTTCTAAACACAGTCAGCACTGCTTTAGTACAAAATGGATTAGTGGGAAGACCCTGTAAGCATGTGGTGCCTGCTGGTTCTCGCAGATCTTGCCAGTACTTGCCCTTGTCTTCTCCAAATGCCAGTGTATCCCAAAACTTGTCAAACGTGTGAGACTTTCAAACTCACAAGAAAGAATGAATGAGCAATGCTCTTGCAGCTCTATGGTGAATAGAAATGTGTCCTTGGATTGAGGAGCTGTAGTCAACTGCTCTTAAAGCATTCTCTGGCTCTAGGAAATGACATGCTCATCTGTGTAGGTAAAAACCTTCCAGATGCAAGTAAAGCACGAGTTCAGAGACTTGGAGGAAATGGTGATATACTCTTTCTGTTTTGCTGAGGATGATAATGTGCCTTTTTATAGTGTGTTTCAATTGTCTGTCCATTGTGTTGTAGCCCAGTGTGAGTGGAATGGACCCTCCTTTTGGGGATGCCTTTCGGAGCCACGTGTTTTCAGAGCAGACTCTAATGAGCACAGATCTCTTGGCAAGCAGTTCAGATCCAGACTTCATGTATGAACTGGTAAGTCACATTGCTGTGTGTGTACAGAATTTCTTCTCCTTGACTAATACCCCAAGTTCCTGTAGTAATAGAGGGGTATTTGTTCAAGAATGCTGGAAGATTATTCATTACTGCTGGGTACTGGTTAGGGAAGAGCCCAACTGCTTGTCCAGCAAATGTGATGCTTCCTCAATAGGCACTTGAACAAGCTGGCCATCAGGAGAGGCTCAAAAACAGTTTGTGATGGTGCTTGAGACTCTTCCCTACAGTCTTTTCTGCAAGAGCAGCTATACAGAATCACAGAATGATTTTGGGTTGGAAAGGACCTTAAAGATCCTCTCATTCCAACCCCCTGCCATGGGCAAGGACACCTTCCACTATCCCAGGTTGCTCCAAGCCCCGTCCAGCCTGGCCTTGGACACTTGCAGGGGTGGAGCAGCCACAGCTTCTCTGGGCAACCTGTGCCAGAGCCTCAACATCCTCACAGGGAAGAATTTCTCCCTGTTGTGTGCTACTTCACCCAAGCTGTGAATGCAGGAGAAGCAAAGTAAAAGTTGACTCATGAGCTACTTATATATATTATATTTTTTTTTAACCCCTGCATCAAAGGAGAAATGTCACTTGTAGTCATTAATTGGTCATGTTAGAATGAGGTTTTTCCAGGAACTGGTAAACTTGAGCATGTTCTGTTAATCACAAGCAAAGACTGACCTAGATTAATAGAGACTTAGCTTGCCTGTGATGCCTTTCATATTTTAAATATATCGATATTGGTACTAGTTTAGTTCCCAGTGACCAGATGAATTTGCAATAGCAGAAGAATCCATTGTCATTGGAAGAGCAATCTTTTCAGAAGGATCCATTGCTGAAGCGCACAGAAGCTTTACTTCATTCTGACCCTCAAAAGAAGCTTTTAGTTGAAAGTTGAGGTATCTTCATATGTTCCCAATCTCTCACACTTCACTGGAATGGAGCTCTCCATATTAGATGAAGTAGAGGACAGAGATGATTGATATTTGTTTTGTATTAATTTTTAACTTGTCTTATTATGCACAGGATAGAGAAATGGACTATCAGCAAAGCTCCAGGGACAACTTGCTTTCCATGGAGGACTGCAAAGACCTTGAGAACTTGGAGTCTTTTACGGACATCCTGGACAAAGAAGCTGCTTTCAACTCCAAGTGGGAGCAGTGGGATACCTACTGTGAAGACTTAACTAAGTACACTAAATTAACCAGCTGCGACATCTGGGGAACAAAAGAGGTGGATTACCTGGGCCTTGATGACTTTTCAAGCCCATACCAAGATGAAGAAGTGATAAGCAAAACACCGACACTGGCTCAGCTTAACAGTGAGGACTCCCAACCTGTCTCAGATTCACTCTATTACCCCGATTTGCTCTTTAGTGTAAAACAAAACCCTTTAAATTCTTTGTTACCTGGCAAAAAAATTGCAACCAGAGCAGCAGCCCCAGTCTGTTCCTCCAAGAATGTTCAGGCCGAGGCACCACTGTCGGACTGTGCTCAGAGGGTGAGCAAACCTGCGACCCAGCCTGCTGCCAGCACACAGATCATGGTGAAGACCAACGTGTACAGTAATGAGAAGGTGAACATTCATGTAGAATGTAAAGACTACGTTAAAAAGGCAAAAGTAAAGATCAATCCTTTGCCACAGAGCAGACCAGTGCTGAGCCAGGCACATGCTGACGCAGCGAAAGAAAACACCTGCTACTGTGGTGCTGTAGCAAAGAGGCAGGAAAGAAAAGGACTCGAATCCCCGCATGGCCACAGCACACCTCCTGTTTTGCCTTTTAAGGAGACTCAAGAACTGCTCCTCAGCCCACCCCAGGAGACCCCAGGGCTTATCGTGGGGGAGAGCAGCCTTTCTGCCAGCACCTCTGTGTCAGATTCCTCACAGAAGAAGGAAGAGCACAACTACTCTCTTTTCGTAACAGACAGTTTGGGTGAACAGTCAGCCAAGGGAGACCCTGAGGAAGATGAGGAGGATGAGGACGATATTGAAGATGAGGACCACGACGAAGGATTTGGCAGTGAGCATGAGCTGTCTGAAAACGACGATGAGGAGGAAGATTATGAGGATGATAAAGACGATGACATCAGCGATACCTTCTCAGAACCAGGTACCAGCAGTGTTGGGCTGTGTTAACGTGGAGGTGAATGCATTTGTCTGCCGAGTGGGAAGGAATGCTGTTGAACTCCTGATAGATCAGTGTTGCTCACCCGTAACTTAAGTTGTGAACTTTCATCCCAGATTTTCTAAGTGCTTTGCTAAGTGCAGTTAATTCAAACTATACGGGATCTCTATTGCCCTGTTTGGTGAAAAACTACATCAACTGTGGTCATGAAACAAAAATAATAATAGAGAATACAGGAAGCCCAGCTGTAGCTTGAGGTTAGAGCAGCTGCAACAAGTGTTTTCTTCTTTTTTTGTGGCTTGATGATAAGGTGTGCAGAGCTTTCTTGCACTTCTTGTTGCTTTGAATTTATCCAGAGTTCTATCAGTATGAAATCATATCCTGAGTGATTTCATAATTACTTAAGTCCTGCTGTAGTACAGTTTTTGACAGAATCCAAAGAATACCTGCCACTGAAACTAATAGAACCATTTCTTGGTGGTTTTCAGCAGTAACACTTAGTGGGTCTTCAAAGGACACTGAATTTCCCTGTTCTGCATGTAGAAATGGAGCCCTAACAGCAGAAGTAAGAACTAACCTTCACATAGAAGGTAACAAAGGGGTAACATTGCATAAAAATAAAATCAGAAGGGAAAGAGACAAGATTGTAACCAAGGTTTAATTTCATTGCAGGAAGTATTACAGTATTCACACTTCCTAAATGTAGTAGAATGTATAAGAATCAAGGTATTCAGACATTTGGAAATATGTAACTGTGGGATGGGGGCAAAGCAGCTGAAATTTTTCCCTTTCAAGGACAGCTTCCGTAAAGCTTGTCATCATGAACTCTCAGATGGAATTATTTTCCAATTAGATTTCCTGAGTTGGCATTGAACTTGGTAAGCATTATGCCTGTCTTGTTACTTTAACATGCACAGAACACGTTTTTATTAGCATTTTAAAACCTCTTTCTCCCTTCTGAGGTGAACTCCATCTGCTTTCTGCATTTAAACGTGGGGGGCTTTGCCATTACTTAGTATATTTTGCCTTATAGAAATACTTGTAAATGACTGCTTCTCCCATCAAGTAGTCAAGAGATTCCAGAAATGGGAAATGCAGCAACTTATTCAGTTGTCAGTAGCGCTGGAGAAGAAATAGCAGAAAGGGAAAAGTGCTTGTCAAGGCACAGAGATTGTTTTTAAGGAGCTGCATTGCATCAGCTTTGAGCACCTGCACCATCAGCTGAGAGAAAAACACTCCTAAATGATTTGACAGAAGTCACTGTGACCATTTGGTTAAGAGGAGTGGTCTTCTTGTTTTGTTTTGGTAGGACTATTTTTGCTTTTAATCTGATAAAATGAGGAAGTTATGGCTGTACTGTTCTCTCTTTTACTTCACTTAACCCGGGCAGATCTAAACCTGAAGCCACAGTAAGGGATGTGAACAAAGATTTTTAGGAGGGGCTTGTGAGGGGATTGAAAGCTAAATACAAGAACCTTTCAGATTTCATAGAAGCCAGCCCTTGTATATGATCTTTGCTAAGAGGCGGAATCAAGGAAGAGGAATAAATACAGCACAGAAAATCTGAGCAAGTTTATGTGTTACAGCCCAGGTTAAAACACTGTGCACTGGATTATTTTATGTAACTGTAAAATTATAGCAGATCAGTGTGCAAGTTGCAAGGCAGGATGTATTAAGTCAATCTAATTTAAGTTGCTAACTTAATTATAATTCAAATAAGCAAACAGGAAGTCTTGATTTTTAACTTTGTTGTACATTTGTACACATCAGCTCTTACAGAGATTTGTTTTCATTCGTTGGATTAGTTCAGTGTGATCCTGAAGATGGGCTAAATTCAGACATTTCTATCTAATGAGTTGCATAGCTTGACATGTTTTTTCAAGAGGAAAGTCAATGGGCTTTTTGGGAGTATTTTGATTCTCACGTCAAATAGGATTTGGGTACAATGGAAATACAGGTACAAATATTTATAGTCTTTGAAACTATATTTATTGTAAATTTGTCAATAATTTTGGCTATACAACAAAAATGTTTATAAAATTATAAAGCATGTTCCATTGTTTGATTTGCCATTAAAATTCTGCCTTTTAATAAACTAGAGAATCAAAGTAAATGAGTTGATAAAATGATTAGAAACAGAACTTTAGAATGGATTTCATCCTTCTGCACACCTAACCTTTATTCGTACTTGGGGTTATGAGGTGAGAGTCAGACCAAATCAAGAAAGTTTGTTTTTCCTCTTTCAACTGGTTTTTCAAGTGCAAACAGACTAATTGAATGGACTGTTTTAAAAAGAAGAAAGTCTTCTTTGTGCTGCTGTTAGAAGATGAAGCAGAGCTGAAGCATGTGGGGTCAAGGCTTGCTGAGCCTGCAGTCCATGCAGTGGCTTTTCCTTAAGCTCCATCAGAGTATGTTATGCTTTGAAATGTTTCTGGTTTTAAGTAAATGTAAACTATTATGCAGCATTTTAGTACAAAAGGCAATGCAGTGGTTTGGGATTTTTTTAACCTTAGTATAGGTTATCTTTTTTTCTAAAGCATATCTGGACTTTAAAACCTGTGGTTTGTGTTTACATAGTTATGGTAAAACGTCTCTGTGATGTGGAACTGCATTACAGTTTCCATGTCCTTCATGAAAAGTTCATCATATCAAGTGCAGCATAATTTACCACTGCAGTATGATACAGAGGATCATTTCATCCCAATAAAGAGGAGAGGAAGAGATTGAACAGCCTGTGTCCAGACCCCTTCAGTCACTGTCTTGATAACAGAGCCTACTTCTTCCAGTCTGATAGGGCTCAGTTTGATTTATTCCCCAAAGGTGTTCAGACTCAAGGAACAGCAGGAGTTGGACTCGACTGTCTTAGTGGGTCCCTTCCAACTCAGAGCATCCTGTGATGGAATAATTTTGTTTTATTGTCTTTTGCTAATCCATCTGCTTCTCTTTCCATGTGTTTTGTAAAATGTGGAGGTGAGCTAGAATTATATTCCTGCAAATTCATGGAGAAGGTTGTAAGGATGGAAGAATACTGTCCAATAGCTGCTGTCTGTGGAATTGTGAGGGACAAGAGCTTAGGGGGTCAGAGAACATAAAGGGGCTTTCAGTGCATAAATATTTTGTCTCTTTTCAACTAATGAAGCACCATCAGTGGCTCAGTATCCATCCCTGGATTTTAAGCAAGTTACCCAGAAGAAGCTGATGCTGAAAACTAAGTCTGTTATATAATGTAAAACAGGCCTCATCTGTGGTTTTGCTCTTAACTTGAATACTCTGTCCATTGCTAGAGGGCTACAACCAGGTTCTGTCACGAGTATATAAACAACCCAATGCATCCTTTCAGGGTATGAAAATGATTCAGTGGAGGATTTAAAAGAAATGACTGCAGTATCTTCTCGAAAAAGAGGCAAGCGAAGATACTTCTGGGAGTACAGTGAGCAGCTGACACCGTCACAGCAGGAGAGGATGCTGAGGCCATCCGAGTGGAATCGGGACACTTTGCCCAGCAACATGTACCAGAAGAATGGTCTCCATCATGGTAAGGAGAGAGTCCCAGTCACAAGTGTGACTATCTTTCATTCTGACACCTTCAGTAGCCAAATTCCCATACTTGCAAGTGCAGAGAAAGTGGTGTTTTGGCCCTGAAAATCAGTTGTTTAAACACTGTAAGTCTGTTGCTCAGTTAGCAGGGTTCTGCAGTGTCCAAGGAAGGCACAGTGAACACACAGTAGGGACTTTCAGTGTGGTTTCTTCCAGAGGAGGGTGGATGAATTGAGAATTGTAACTTCCAAAGGCTCTCAGTGGAAACCCCAAGAGTTCAAAGTTTTCTCAGTGAGATACTGTAAACATTGGATGGGTGGTTTGACTGATATTTGCTCCTTGTAGCTGTTGGTTTCAGTCCTGCCTGTGTTGGCAGGAAGCTGGAAGGGATCCGGGATGGATGCTGAGTTCAGGGTAACTGTGGTATGAACTGAGGACAAGCAATAAGGCACAACTGTCTCTTTTTATTCCTCCCTACCTGTTTCTCCCCCCAGGTCAATGCAGCACAGTGAAGCAGTTACTCTTCTGGGAATAAACTATTTCCTTAAAATGCCCTCTTAGAAACTTAAACCAATTGCTCTAATAACTGTGATCGATTCCCAATGAGCAATTACTGCACCACAAACATGACTAACATCACCCCCACAGAGCACTCCTAGGGGTATTTTTGTTTCCTTGTCACAGGACCTCTTTTAGCCTGCTCTGTTTGATTTGGTCTTTGAAGGAGAAAGTGAAACCAGCTTCCCTGTTGTAAGGTTAATATTCCCCTTATAGTTGAAAATTACTGTCTTTAAACATGCCCATTGACCTTCTCTTAAAGCAAAAGATTTTTTTTTTTGTTAATTGTAGATTTGCTCAGGGAAGAAAACATTTTTTTCCTCTAAATCCTTTTAGCTTTTAAATGCTTATTTATCTGGTAGTGAGATATCAGTACCTAAAGTCTCAACCTCTGCTCCTTGTCACGATGGAGCTCTGAGCAGCCTGGTCTAGTGGAAGGTGTCCCTGCCTATGGCAGGGGTTGGAACCGAGATGAGCTTTAAGGTCTCTTCCAACCCAAACCATTCTGTGATTCTAAGTCTGTACTTGTTGTTAAACAACAAATAACCAAACACACTCTGAGGACTCGAACCCACCAAACATGTGAAGCAAGTGACCTTTCAATCAGGTGTTTGTGCAAGGGACTGGTCAGATCAAACGCTGTTTAACATCCAAAAGCTACAAATATAACATATGCAGGGTTGTTTTGGTTTTATCTCCAGATATACACCAAGGTCAATAAGCATCTACCTCAGATAAATCATGCTAAAATATCACCTCTCAAATAAATATTTCTGGAGCAGGTTTTGTTAATTTTATTAACATTTTCATGCAAGTATCTCTAGCAACCAGCGTTTTTAATAGAAATCTAGAAAAGACACATAGCAGTGGCAGAGAATCTTAAGGAATAAAGATTTTGTCTTGAATATGTGTATTTCCTCAGGAAAACCAGGCCTTAAATAGCTTCAAACACATATGAAAGGGTTTAACTGGCCTTTATGTGGATCATTTATGCTCAGCATCACTCAAGATCATTTCAGGCCTCAGCATTCTTTCTTAATACAGAACTTTAGCAGGAAGATTATTTAGGAATTTAATCAAGTTGAGTGTGCAAGAGGATATATTGACTGAACACACGAGGTAACGAGTTTACAGCTGGAGCAAAACAACAGGGTTTGAACTTGTGACATACATTTTTCAGCACAGTTGTGTGTATATTGTCTGTCACATCCAGTAGCCTGGCCAGCAGTATTTGCTCTTATCTGATCGGGATAGAATATGAATTGTACAAAGCAGTTTGTCTGGAAATGCTCTTTCTTTTGTGAAAGGCCACAGGGATCACATGATTCCAGCCCATTCTCTTGTAACGAACAAAGGAACTTCAAACGCACCCAAAAATATTACGTATGTAGGAATTTTCTCACAGGTTTGTGTACCTATTGTGTCAGTTCCCAACCCGTTTTTCTGCATATTTAAAACAGGAAAATATGCAGCAAAGAAGTCACGGAGGACTGATGTAGAAGACCTGACTCCCAACCCCAGGAAACTCCTACAGATTGGTAATGAACTGAGGAAGCTCAATAAGGTGATCAGTGACCTGACACCAGTCAGTGAACTTCCCTTAACTGCCAGACCCAGGTCAAGGAAAGAAAAGAACAAGTTGGCTTCCAGGTATGTGTTAGCTGAAGCTGCAGAGATGAGCAGATTTCGGATTGCTACAATCGCATGATTAAGGTCTAAGTGACTTTTGCCTGAAGAAATGCTACTTCATGTGGCAGCTCCCCCAATGGAATTATTACCAGTTTATCAAAAAACAGGGCAGTTGGCACTTGGGAGCTGTAGTTTGCCTATTCCCTAGAAAAGGATCTATTTCCACTGGAAGTTGGCTTCCTTAGCTGCAGGGCAAATGATGGATACAGGGATAGAATCCACAAGTGTCAAATGTAGTCAAATGCAGGTAGCAGAGTGTTTTCAGTGAAGGGGAGCGAGTAGATGGAAGATTTTGTGCATGACAGCTCTGGGTGTTTTGATTAATAAGTTAGTGTGGCAAACAAACAGATGCTCTTAGTGTTCTGGAATTTTTGGAAGTGTTCTAATTCTTCCCCTCTTCTTACTATAGGGCTTGTAGACTAAAAAAGAAAGCCCAGTATGAAGCCAATAAAGTAAAACTCTGGGGTCTCAACACGGAATACGGTAAATAGAACTTTTCACATCTTAATTTTAATTTTGTTTGGACAAGTGTGTGTTTTGCACCGTGACGTAACCCGAGTCATAGAGAAAACAGAGTTGGTACAAACCCAACAATTCTGTTGGTACAAAACCAGTCCATTCCATAAAGTATATGTAAATTTGGTTACCTGCAGTGTTGAGCTACTTTACAGATGTAAATTATGTAAACGCTTGTAGCGTAAATATTTTTGAAAATATTTGTAATGTCTGATATAAACTATTACATTTTAATTTTACAGTAAGTGTGATGTGACACTTCTGACACAGATAGCTGTGTGTGGATAACTCTGAATTCCTTTTGCTCCAGGGGGAATGTGCTGTAAATCTAATCCAGGTATTTTTCTTTGCAGATAATTTACTGTTTGTCATCAATTCCATTAAACAAGAAATAGTTAATCGGGTGCAGGTACCTAAAGATGACAGAGGAGTCAACATGGAACAGAAGTTGAACATACTTATTAAAGACACTCTTGGTAAGCAGTAAAACTTCATTGTTTGCATGTATGTGAAGGGACATAGAATCACATGATAGTTTGGGTTGGAAGAAACCTTAAAGCCCATCTTGTTCCACTCCCTGGAACAAGGACACCTTCCACTAGACCAGGCTGCTCCAGGCCCCATCCAGCCTGGCCTTGAGCACTTCCAGGGATGGGGCAGCCACAGCTTCTCTTGGCAACCTGTGCCAGTGCCTCACCACTGTGAGCCATTCCCCCTTGTCCTGTCACTCCAGGCCCTTGTAAATAGTCCCTCTCCATCTTTCTTGTTGACTCCCTTCAGGTACTGGAAGGCTGCAATTGGACCATCCCCAAGCCTTCCCTTTCCAGGCTGAACAATCCCAATTCTCTCAGCCTTTCCTCATAGCAGAGGTTCTCCATCCCTTGGTGGCCTCCTCTGGATTCACTTGTGCAAACAATTTCTGAAATAGACAAAAGAAAGAACCCTTTCCTAATTTCAGGTGTCCGTGCCTTTAGCTGATCACTGAGCAAAGCATTCATTGGCTTTGTGTCACTTGTAGGGAGGTACCAACCTGTGCCATGAGCAGTAACCTGACAGCACGTTCTCTTACCCTCCCCTTTAGGACTCCCTGTAGCTGGACAGACATCGGAATTCGTGAATCAAGTCTTGGAGAAGACGGCGGAAGGAGACCCCACCGGAGGCCTCGTAGGGCTGCGAATACCAATGTCAAAAGTTTAAGATGTGACTTGAGCTGTCCACGGGTCAGATTCCACCTGTGCTGTTGAGTTCTTTGTTGTAAATCCCGTTCTGGTCTGCATGTCAGCTTAGCATTCTGTAAACACTCACCATTAGGTTCCATTGTTTGGAAATAACCATGTAGTAAAACAAATCAAAGCGTGATATAAAATGCTTCATAGCATTTTTGGACCATAAACCAGATAGTTTCAAAGCTGCTTTAAGCTTCAATACAGAAATGAGAGTTCTTTTTCAAGTGATCTAGGACCAGAATATATCACTTTTGTGTTAGAAGCAAAATCATGGTTTTGCTAGTGAAATTTTTTAGCATGTGCCAGACATTGTGACAGGCTTATGGTCCAAGTAAAATAAGAGGAAGCATTTTTTTGGTAAAGCTGTCAATTTAGGAAGTCTTTTGTTCTTTTTTTTTTTTTTTTTTTTTAACAATTGGATTTTCTTTTCTTGTTCTTAAAAACCAATAAGCTTTCTTTTGCAACCATTAACTTGTACATAGCACACCTGGCATTAGAGCTAGTGTGCCATATAAGACTTTAATTTTCTGAGCTTAATATAGTATTTAAATGTCTGTGCAAGCAAGAGAAAAAAAAAGTATATTCTTTGTGCCTTGTATTTTGGGGGGAGAGCTATCAGTATAAGCTGGTAAAGTTTTGTATGAAGAAAACCCTGAGGGGCAAAACCAAGCTGTATAGATGGCAAGATTTTAGGTTTTAATGTATTTGTTCCAGCTCTTAAAATTTTTGAATGTATATAGGAATATGTTGAAAATGTAGATATATGCCACAGAGTCTATGTATTGTATAAAAGATGGCTCTAGAAAACTCAATTTCGGTACTTTGGCCGGAAGAAAACAAATACTTGCACATTAATGCGATTGTTTATTTTTGTACCAAAGACAAATGCAACTGATATGGCGAACTGCCAGTCTAAGTAAAGTTTTGCACAGCTTATATGATACTGTACTGAATGTAAAAACAAAAGAAAAAAAAAGAAAAAAATTAAAGGTCAGGGTTAGGGATCTTACTGAACTGTGAATTTTTTTGTTTGGGTCCAATTATCTACAGAAGGAGCATTCATACATAACAATATTATTTTGCTGTTCTTGTAGTTCGCTTCCATGGTAGATAAGTTGGTGGCCGTCTTGGAGTCTTTAAATCTTTTTTCTCTGCACTTACTGTAGGAGATTTTAATATATTTGGATTTTAGTAAGCTATTGGTAAAATAGTTTTCAACTTTGAGAATTTAAAAAAAAAAAAGTATTTAGCTTGTTGTAGTATACTTCCACCAAACAACCAAAATAAAATTATTTTTATTGTAACTTGTATATATGTAAAAAGAAAAAAAGAGCTACAAATATCTAATTCCTTAGTTGCCACTTTTCCAGTTGATGTATTATTATGCATGTGATGTTTCCAAGGATCAACACAGGCTTCAAACAAAACAAAAAAAAATTTATAGACTTTTATATTTTTGTACAGGTATTTCGAAACTAGCTTCTTCAGACTTATATGTGACTTATTCTTGTTAATTCAGTAGTTTCTATGATTGAGGAATATTAACACACAGTTCTTATTTGCTCTTCTGCTAATAAGAGTTGGCTTTGTAGTCAGTGTTAACGTACAGATTAAAAGCTTTAGCCTTTGATGAGAAAGTCTTTTATCTCAAGGCAAGATCATTCTCTGGTTTCATGGACCCCCACCCTTTTCCTCCCTGTTCTTTCTCTCCCTATTTAAAAATGACAAAACACTGTTTACTGAAAATAGAAATACCAAATATTTTCAAATGTAGCTGCTGAAAAAAATGCAAAAGTCCATGAAGGCTTTCTCCCCACTCCCTTTGGGGAATTTCTCCACTTCATTTCTAGTTTGTCTAAGTTTGTTTGTACTGTGATTCCTTTTTGTTTGTAAGTAGATTATTTTTATATCCAAGCTTGTACTATAAAAAAAAAAAAGCCTGAATTGGTAACAGTGCAGTAAGGGTGGCCGATGGAGGTGGTGGCCCTGCCACACTCATGTGCACACAGCTTACTTTGTACCTAAATATTTTGGAAGACTCAAAAGGGAGGAGGAGGCCAAAATACCACTACTGAGCTGTACAGAAAGTCTTTCCTACAAGAGACTGAACAAATACCCAGGGCAATTTAGGCAAAACTTTGTAAATCCACTTAAGACTTGCAAAATCTGAGTGGAATGTGGGTGTTTTCGTTTGAGGTGTTTTGTGTTGTTGTTTGGGTGAGGTGAGAGTTGGCTGCTGCTTTACACAGTGGGTCTGGTGTATTCCTATTGTAGTTGTTGCAGTTATCGTGGAGCTGCAAAAACCCCGACAGAGAATGTCTCCTGAAGTTCAGGCCGTGTCTGTACCAGGGCTGGCACACTGTTCCTTTCCGATGGACTGCTCGGATCCCAGAGCTCCTTGTGCTCCATCCAAACCCTGCAGACAAGGCAGCATTTCTAAACATTAACAGAGAGCAGTTTGCAATCAGGTAAAAACTTCCGTGACAAATTAAACTGACAAGGTATTAAAAAGCCCCGTTTTTTACTGCTCAGAAATGCTGGGCAAACACAACTTTATAGCTTTTTATTTTTGTCTGAAAACCAGACGATGATTTTGGTCTCGCATTTCAAAGTAGACTTTGAATCTTTAGTGAGTTCCATACCCTCGCATTTCAGTGTTTCCTATGTATTATTTTAAGTTAAAGCTTTGAAATAGTTGAGCTTTTTAATGTTGACACTTTATTTTGTAACTATTTATATGTATGTATATCTTAGAAAAGCACTTTGTTTAAAAAAAGAAAAGAGGAAAAAAAAAAAAGAAACTGCGTTTTATATGATTCCTGCCACTTGCTGCTAACTCTGGGCTGGTCAGAATGCTGCAGCGATACTTGAGATAAATAAAACCTGGCAGTAAAATGTAGAGTAAAGATAAGACCTTTTGCTGGTTTAACTTTATCATAAAGGTGACATAGGCAAGCTGTGCAGCTTTACATTTTAACCAGGGGACTCTGTGGCATTTAAACCGTCTAGAAATGGTTGTACTTTAATGCCAGTAACAATCTGCTTCCTCTAGTGTCATTAAAATATATACATTTAGTGTATACTTATCACAAACAGAAATCTTATAAGGGTATAAAAACCAACAAATGTACATGTTCTGTTTTTTGGCAATTGTGGCATGCGTTTTTTGGGTGATCTTTAGAGAAGACCATTTTCTAAAGATTTTCAGTGTTCATACATGGTATGTGGATCTTAACGAAGTCCTGGGTTTTTTTGTTTGTTTTTGAGTGTAGGCATTGTGAATATTCACTTTTAATCCTATATCCAAAAACAATGGTATATTTTTTGATTTACTACAAACAAAAGCTCTTCCTTTTTCTGATACACTGGATTCTCTAGGATTTGTTTCCATATTAAAAGCATGCTGTCATAACTGCTCTTGTCGAGATCTCGTCAGTCTGAACGTAGGTGCCACACTTGGAATCGATGGGCTGCTTGTTCTGCTGTACCATGTATGACCCTCGTCCTTCCCCACTTCCTTCATGACAGATGATGATGTGGCTTTATATTGTGCCTTACTTGTACATCTAGAACTAAATGTTTTTCATTCCCTCTGAACTCGTCAAACCCTCTGAAATGGAATCAGAACTGAAGAGAGTGCGGATAGGTCTGATTTCAGTTTCTCTCACTAGTCCTTTTGTATTTATATGGAAGACCAGTTTTTGAATGGCCTTGCAAAATGTGGGGGTGCTCATGAAGGGTGTTTTTTAGCCCAAAACCCCCTTTGCTAACGCTTCCTTTTCTGGTTTATTGAACACATTTACTGATACTTGGTGAGTACTTTTCTTTTTTGGATGAGAGAGACTTACTACTAAAGCTATGTTTACGTGTGGATGGGCTGGATTTTCTTATCATACCAGTTGAAATCATTGTGATTTAATAAAGTTGCATTGTTGTAAAGCTGATGTGAGAGTCAGGCTCAGCTGTGTTCACTTCCTAATTCTTTATAGATTGACTTTTTACCATATTAAGAGGGCCAGGAAAAAGTTTGTTTTTTTAGAAAACAAACAAAACACCAACCTAAAATGGATGAAAGGTCTTTTAACTAACTTAAAAGCAACCAGACACTTCTGAAATACAGTGGTGTCCGTTTTAATTTTATTTTTAAAAGACCCCCCCCAGTATTTATCTGATATTTGCCTTCATTAATAAAACAGTTAGCTTATTCACGATCTACAGTGACTGGATGTGCTTTTCTTTTCCATAAATCACTTAAACATAGCTATTTTTTTAAAAGCTCTAAAACGCTTTATCAGGAAAATTTCCAAGGGTTGTGTACAAGTTGCCTTCAGCAGAAATAGCAAATGCAATTCTGTTCCTCAAACGTGCTTGCTCGTCTTCCTGAAATTCTGTTGAGGCACAACCCATTTATGGACCGTGAATGTCAGGATCTGTATTCGGCCTTGAGACCTGAGTTTCAAGAGTGCATCCAATCATGATTTTATTTTCTTTTTAAGTTGGAGGCTTCAGTTGGAATCACCTAGTGAAGTGTGCTGCTAGATGTGGTCTTGGCTTATCGACACAGCCTTGCACACAGCTGAGGTTTATTTTGTTTACCCCAGGGAACTTGTGAAGTACATTTCAAACAGTTACTCAGTGATTGATCCTTCTTGTAACTGTATTAAGGGCATTAGTATGTTGAGAAAACACCACTCTTGAATATCTCCCAGTGTAAATTGGGGTTCTTAAATGTCATTAATGAAAGATGGCACTTTTTAGGTTGTATCTTCTTTGCAGCATAAAAAAATGTCTCTATCTTTCTACAGTTTACATTTCACAATATGCCATGTTTTTCCCCCCAATGCTTCTAGAAGTTGTGTGTGTGCATTCTGAATTACAACCCTCAGCCTCTTAGACATTCATAAACTTCCACGGGAGCAAATACTGACTCTGCATTTATTGTCTTTCTAAGGAGTTGTGGAGCCAGAGGTATTTTAAGCCACACTTTTTCTTCCCCTTTCCACCTGCCCCCCCCTCCCCAAAAAAAGAAATAAAACTCCAACCTTTTAGATAATATCTTTATTCAGAGATTTTCTGGAGTTAAAAATACTTCATGGCTGGTTGTCTTTGTAAGTCAAATTTGGGTGACTTAACTAGCTCCTATAAGGAAAACTTCTGGATTGGATTTGGTATTGGCAAAAGCACGTTCCACCCTATCAAAATCTGATTGGGAAACAGAATCTAGTAGTAAAACCTAATTTTATGAATCTTTCTCATAATGATGGATATTCATACATTCTGATTGGAATAGTGTATTCTCCAAGAATATTATGTCCAAGGAAAAGTTATTGCTCAGTATTTGTGGTTGGGTGAACTCTTAAGGCTGATGGCACATGCAGATGCAAAAAAAAAAAAAAAAAAGGGATTTTAAATGAAACATGGCATCCTGTCCCACCTATGCTTGGGGTCATGATTGTAATGCTGTCCTAGATATTCTATAATCAACTTCCAACTGGAGCTCAGAAAAACTTACTAAAAGTCTTGTCTCTGTTAGAAAATAAATTTACCTTGTTCAAAGCATGATCTGTTAAGAGTTGCAATGTTTAATGTTGGTTGATAGTTGTGCAGTTTTATTTTTTTGAAAAGAGGCACAATTAAACTATTGACTTTGTTTACTCTGTCACCCTTGATCCCTAGCACTTCTATTCAGATACAAATTCATCAATGTATGCAACATCCTTTGTAATTTAAAATAAAAATTGTGGAGGAAATACTGTCTGAAATTATTGTATGTGTGGAGTGATAGCAAATGGCATCAGCTCTTTTGAAGTAAGTGCCTTTGGTCTGCTGATATTTTCAGGAACTTTCTTTTGGAAGGGATGAGAGGTAAGAAAAGAACTTGGTTTTCCCTTCTCATGCCAAGATCTGCCTCTTGGGGCTGCTGGATCAGCGTGGTGGTCCAGCAGGAGAAGCTGGATAGATAAGTCCAACTGGCTTCATGCAGTCCCCGTGAAAAAGGTCTATAACACCTTTATCCAAAGATCTGAGAGCAGGAGAGGGAGGACACAGCACCAGGGGAGGGGTTTGTGGAAAAAGCAAAGGGCCATTGCCCTACCTCTTATTTTGGAGGAACAGAAGGGACCTCGTGTTCCCCCCCCCTTGCTCATGGCCAATATCACTCTGGGTCTGTCCACCCAGAAACCTCAGGAGGGTATTGGGTGTAAACCTGGAGCTTCTCAGAGAAGAACTCGGTCTCTCCAAATCCCTGACAGGAGGGTGGAGCCAGGTGGGGTTTGGGCTCTGCTCCAAGGGAACAAGGGACAGGACGAGAGGAAATAGCCTCCAGCTGTCCCAGGGGAGGTTCAGAATTTCTTCACTGAAAGGGCTGTCAGGCATTGGAAGGGGCTGTCCAGGGAGGTGGTGGACATTGGAAGGGACTGCCCAGGGAGGTGGTGGACATTGGAAGGGACTGCCCAGGGAGGTGGTGGACTCACCATCCCTGGAGGTGTTCAAGGAAAGACTGGACGTGGCACTCAATTCTCCTGCCTAGTTGACAAGGTGGGGATCTATCACATGTTGGAGTTGATGATCTTGGAGGTCTTTTCCAACCTAAAGGATTCTGTGGTTGTGTGATTCCAAGCCCGCTGCAGTCCTGGAGTGACCATTGGTTCTCCCGGGTGTCAGGGGAGGTGCTGCTTTGCACCTTTTGTTACCATGAATCCAAGGGACCTCCATTTGCCCTCAGCCATTAATGAGCCACCTTTGCATGCTTCACACAGCACACGGTGCGACGTTTCACTGCCCAAACTATAAAATCTGCAGTCCCAGCAGCACTAGAGGAACACGGTATGTGTTATATGCTGTGCTGTGTCCACTTCTGGGCTCCTCAGGACAGGAGGGACATGGAGCTCCCAGAGCAGGTCCAGTGGAGGCTGTGGAAATGATGAAGGGACTGGAGCATCTCCCTGACGAGGAAAGGCTGAGGGAGCTGGGGCTGTTCAGCCCTGAGAGGAGACACTGAGAGGGGACCTGAACAATGTCTGTCAGTGTCTGCAGGGAGGGGGCAGAGGATGGACCAGGCTCTGCTTGGGAGTGCCCAGCAATGGGACAAGAGGCAACGGGCAGGAACTGATGCCCAGGAAGTTCCACATGAACACGAGACAGAACTTTACTTTCCGAGTGACAGATTGCCCAGAGACGGTGTGGAGTCTCCCTCATCGGGGATATTCCAGTACGGTTTGGACACAACCCTGCACCGCGTGCTCTGGGATGACCCTGCTTGAGCAGGCAGGGGAGACCAGATGACCCACTGCGGTCCCTTCCTGACCCAGAGTGCGACTCTGCTGTTCACCACAGCCCGCTATTCACCACAGCCCCTAGGGAGCGCCTCACTGCCG